>VUJU01005609.1:0-13116 GCA_009835225.1 Aphis craccivora
ATGCAAACACTATTAAAAAAAAATACCAGAAAAACAATAGGTATTTATTTTAAAACAATATATTATAATAATGCTTACGCTAATTTAAGCTAAAGGCTCATAAAACCTATGTCTATGCATTAAGTATTAATAAAATGATTTAAATATGCTAAAAAGTACTTAACAAAAGTTTCACTTTTAAAGTATCTGTTGTACGTGAAACAAATTATATAGGTAACTGGAATGCATGATTATATAAAGAACTAAAATAATAATGCATTTTGTGTTAAAAGTCGGACCCTATTAATTATAAGTCTTATATTATATTATTATTCACTGTTTACCACACAAAAAAATATATATATAAAATATAGGTATTTATGCAATAGTTCCAAAAAAAATGTTCAACATTAAAAACGCTAAAATAACAAATATGCTACCTATCTACTCTGATTTTTATTTTTTATTTTATGTTGAATTTTTATGTTAGATTTTGAACTTTGTAAAGAACAAGTAATATTGTTATACCTGTACTATTATGGTCATTTAAACGCATTTCTATGCCAATTATTTAATTTTTTCCAAAAATCTGTAACTTTTTTAAGTTAACAATGTTGTTGTTGATAGTATAGTTACCTAACAAACATTTCAAATAAACATTTTTGGGTTGAAAACTTAATATGAAATCATGAGATTATTTAACAATTTAACATAAAATATTATAGTAAATATGCTTATAGAAATGAAATATATTTAACTAGTTACTAGTGTTAATTTCACGTTTTCAGTTTAAGATCGGTTAGTCTGACAACAGCTTATTATTTTAATAGTTTAGAAAAGACAAAACAAGAGTAAACTTGAGTTCAAGTTTAAAAAACGATAGAGAAACTGCAGAGTCTCGTAAATCTTTAACTAATATGAAAAGTTGTACTAAATTTTTAATGATCAATAACTATTTTACCATTTATTATAAATACAAATTATTTAAACTGATGTACAGCATAATATAAATTGTCTCTAAAATAATGAGAATATTAATTTATATTATCCTTAAATCGATTTTTATTTAAATTAAGAGTTTACAGAAGAAACTAAGCTTTCGTAAACATTTTTTCTATTGAATTTTTTTTTTAAATTGTTATTTAATAATTATTGTCTTATCACTATAATAGTTTTTTTCTAATTTATCGTGATGTAACACCCGACTGACGCGTTATTCCGCTCAACGGGCAACTACGGCTCAATAACCACTACGTTATCGTAATAATTTATAACTAAGCATTCTAAATATATTACTACAAAAACTATACGCAGCATTGCTGCATGCAATTGTATTACTGTAGTATCGAGTTAAGTTCATGTTTATACAGGACATAAATATGATTTATGAATAGATACCTATGTGCTTTCAAGAATAGGATCCTTGTTTTGGTAAAGAACTATTGAAATGCATTTATAATATTTAAGTATACTGAAAGTCTATTGAATATGAATATTGAGCACGCATATGTATAATATAATGGTAGATAGCTAGAAAATTAAAGGACAGAATAATATAGTAGTCGATGTATAAGAATTTTAATTATTAATAATTATTTTTGTTGGGGATTATAATTTATTCTAAAAAAAATAAAAACGATCACAATTTTCACAAACTATGTATTTAGTGATCAAATTATTAATTTTTAATAATTTACCAAAAATTTATTAAAGCAAACGAATAATTTATAGAGTTGTATTTAAACGTTATATATCGCAAATTAAAAATATTATTAATTTTATTATCTTTTATACCTATATGTAGAATAAATTTTGTTTTAAAATATTAATGTAAATTTAAATTTAATAATTAGAATGCAAGATAAAATACAAATTTATGATACTATGGGGATTCTTAGTACACACGATAGAAGTGTATAATTTATTTTTAACAAATAGCTATGATATGTAAATCATTGATTTAAACGAAAAATATACCTATGGGAGTTCGTATTGATATCTACCATACACCTAACGATTTAGATATTAAATTAAAAACTGAAAAGAAACAGTATATTTTTTTAAATTATATAATTCCCACAAAAATTGTAGGCACATACATTTTTAATATTTTATAGTTTATAGTTTTATACTATAATTTAAACTATTAAAAATTAAAAATTACCAGAATAATTGTTTTATTTTTATGTCTATGTAAATTTTTTAAAATAAAAAAAAAATGTTAGTGCCATAAACGTTGCATTAAGTGTTTAGGTGATTTGACCGTATTCATAACTTTCTGGAATTTAGAGTATTCGCGAGAATTTCCGAGAAGCTATACAGTAAATATGTTGTGGAATATTTCTGCAAACCATATTTTAGATACAATAAACAATTCACGACCATTAAAATATGTTTCGTTTTAATTATTAATTTACGCACGGAAAATTAGTTGCCATTAATTTAATGTTATAAAAAAATCCACCGTCGTATATACCTGATTGAAAACGGTTTTATTAGTATCACACTAACCTAGGTTGTTTGAGTCTTCCTGTTAATAATATACATATATATATACCGGATATGGTGTAGTTGGTGGAGCCATTTTAATGTATATTTTATTGGTCGTAAAGGTAACTTTCAGTGGATGTAGGTAACTAAGAGGTTTTCAACGATATAACCTCGTTAATAATTGTCATCGATTTTAATTACATGTTTACAATATAGGACCAGGTTCTTTATTTAGGTGAATATGAAAAATAAATAATTAAACAATTGAATCATGATATGTTTAGACAACAACACCATAGTGGTATATTTATAGATATAATAGTAAATAAATTATCAATTTATTTTCTTATTGTAGGTATTTAAGTATAATATATTATTATTAGTATAACAAAATGTATAAAAATCTGTTTAATAGAATAGTGAAGTGGCCTAGAAGAATGTGATTTGTACAGCAAATAATAATTATTATGAGTAAGTATAGATAATATTAAAGTCACTATATATATTTATTATTCTTACAAACATTTTTACATAAGGTAAAATAACAATTCTTGAATGATTTACAACTTATTTCTTTCATTAATATACAATATACCAACAACTTTGCAGAAATAATTTTAGAAAAAATTATACGTGTTGTTTCAGAAAAAAAAAACTAATATACAATGTTACATAACAGGAAGTATATATATATTTTTTTAATTACTCGTACATAATACACACAAGATCAATAAATTACTTTTATTAAGATATTTATTAGGTTATTATTTATTGAAATCCCATTTAAATGTGAATAAAAAAGATTGATATATTAATTATAATATGTTCAAAGTATATTATTCATTAAATTTTTTTTGCGCATTTTTGGGTATTATAAAAAAATAATATATATTTGAATGTTATATGAGCAAACCCGACAATTAATGTTTAAAATCATTAATATTTGATTTAGTTCCCTCTAGTTTTTCACGTATATGAGCTTTAATGTTAAAATATATTTATAAGGCTTTAATAAATTTAAACATACGATTTGTATAGTTGTTTAATTTGATAAACGCATACTGTTCCCAAAATAATATATGTTAATAATTTAAAGCGTCATAATGTTTGTATTACATTTAATATAAATATCGTGTATTAAGTCATATTATATTACATTGAATTATTCACTACGATATACTAGAACGTACCTTTTTGACAACATTTTGTATAAAACTACAAATTTTAATTAAATTTAGCATAATAATATGGTTGGTGATACTCGTGTAGCCTTTCTTCACATGTACGAAGTAATAAGCTCAAACTCATGAAACATTACACTAGATAGGTACCTATCTAATACCACTATCAAGGTGGTCTACCAGGCTTCTAACATGTCAGTAAAACAATCTATATCTTAATTTATTGTGCTCGTATTATTTTAATGTCCTTAGAATTTGTTTAACAAATAATTTATTACTAGTAAGAATTTAAAGAATTTCCAAGTTTAGGTTAGGTTAAAGTAAAACTCAGTGATATTTATCTTTATCGAGTGTAAAGGACTTCTATGACATCAAGAGGTCACTTGTTCTTATTACCTTAAATAAAACAGTGTATTTTATGTACATATATGACTTATATGTAAGTGTATTCTGACAATGTTCTGATTTTTTTACATATTCAACTTCCATATACATACATTATGATTATTCCTCGGTTATTAGCATTTATTAACAAAACAAACACAGAATTTGATAATAATATATGTTTACATTTTATATCATTAATAGTACAGCCATCTATAATAATATTGATATTTGGACATTTAAATTAGCTAATACCTATGTTAGTGTAAAATTAATGCAATGTTGAGACTAAGTATAAGTATAGTTTTGTCTGAAGATAAAGCTTAAGAAAATAATAATAAATTATAAACTATGTAGAGATTAAAAAAATTAATTAAGATAAAATTTTGTATAATTTTTATATCAATGTCCTTTATGACTATGCTTATGGTCTTATTGTTTTTAAATATCAATTTATATAATTAGTAATAATTATACGTATTACTAATCATCGCGTATTATAATAATGTTGCTTGATCCACTCAAGAAATTAAGAGTTTTCAACACATTTAATACATTTAAAATACTACACTATTTCCAAGTAGACGACTCCAACAGCTTCGGTCTGATTCCTCCGTGGCAATACCGACTAGTATCTGCTCTTTATACGAGTAATAATATACGGTAACTACGGTAAAACGATGAACTTCGTCTAAAACAACCCTACCATGCAATATAATATACCCGCACTATTCGAACCCATTCGATTAAATCGGTAATCGGTTGTTCAGTCCATTTAATTCTACTCTATACATCCTATTCTATTATAGATACCGTACACGGGTCAAACATTAGCAGTGTATTATATTACAGTACGAACGACCCTCGCCGACACTTGCATATTATTATAATGTATAGGTGCACTGTGACGATTGGTCTGAATTCTGACGGGTCTCGACAAAAATGCTCCAGTTTTTTAACTGTATTGTATGTTGTACTTTAAAGACTTAAAGAAAAATGTAAATAAATTCCTTTGAAAAAAACTTGGGAATCAGGTTTTGCTGCATAGTAGATTTCGAGTGTATTTTGAGTGTACTTGTCATTATACGCGTAAAGTGTGAATGAGTCCGTATTATAATTGCTATAAATAGCAGAAAATTAGTCAAAATATTTTGAAAATGTGTGGTGTATACACGTACCTACTATTATATTATAAAACATGTGAATATTTTCAATTCTGAAATTAATATTATTTTTTATTCTACTAGCTTTGTAGCAACGACATATTATGACTGCATATTCTTATCTACAGTATATTTAATTACATATTAAATTATATATATCTTTCGTAACACAATATTTTTTAAAGTCATGCTTACAACAATTTGACATTGTAGTTACAACGTAATAGAATCACTACAATATCGTAATGCTGAAGAAATAATATATTAATAGTATGTGCACCACTAAGTTTTACTTATAATATTTGGATCAGAAAATTGTTTCGTGAATTGTATTTACATTAACTCGGTTAGTAGGTATTTAAAATCGAAATAAAGGTAGGTTTAAAATTGTACATATTATTTGAGTGGTGCTTTCATCTTAATTTTTATTCACATTATTTTCAATCACAAAATCCCGTATAACTCATAAGAGGGAAGAAAAGTACATTAGTTTGTTTTGTTTTTGTTTTTGCTTTATTAATAAAGTATGATTAAATGAACTTAAGGTTTAAAAATATTTTACTTCAAAGAGTCGAGGAAATCTAGAGACTTATGCGCTTCATTAAAACGAAGTTGTTGTTTAAAAGTTCCGATTTTTGTTTCATAACTAGTAATTAATTAATTATTATTAAAAATATTGTGAAATCATCTTAGTTATTTCTGTACACAGTATCGATCAACACCGAATCGTAATTTGTTGGGTACATATAATATCATAAATATAATATATTTTTATGGGTGTAATGATAATATACGATTTTTATATTATTATTTAATCTTATTAAGGGTAAGCTCCGTGTTTTGTCAAGTCGATCGATGATCAGTTTTGTGAACATAATTTTCATTACTTAGTATACCTTTAGAATAAGATTGCTGTGGTTCTACAACTTAAAAAGTATATTTATCGACAAAAAATAAAGTTTGAAGTTTAATACCTATAAATAATAAATATAAATTAATATTTAAAAATGATTATATTCGTTTATGTATTAGAAATTTAAAAATACTTACAATAATGTTTAATGACATGACATATTCATATGCTATGAAATAATAAATAATCTTTAAAGCTTAATCACTTAAATTTGTTACATTTTAAATTATAAAAGATGTTTTTACATATTGTATATAAATGTAAATAAAAAAAAAAAAAACGCCACGTTTAAAAATAAAAGACTAACCATGTTTTATACTATTATGACTACAATCGACTCAAAAAATAATAAAATTTAATACGGCTTAAAATCTACGAGATGCGGTGTCCTTTATTAATAAACGTATTAGATGATAAATTATAGTTTTTATTCAATGTAATAATGGCAAAAAGTAAAATACGAAAGTTTTTAATTTTTCTCCTAGGTGATTATTTGAAGAATACATTTTATTAAAAATATGTTATATCACTATAAAATAAATCATAAATATGGCTCTGTTACATTATAGTTGGCAAAACTTTAAAATTTCAAAATTGACACGTATTTTTGCTGGCCAAATGAAAAATTATATTTTTTTATAGGGTTTTTACATTATATAATATTATGTGTAGACCTCAACATTGGAACAACTGAACACAATAATATACAATATACAAATTAGTTCATTTTGAATAGTGATGGTCTTGTTCTAAATTAAACTGAAACGATTCAATAACACTCAATAATAGTATACACTTGTGTAATAATAATAATGCTGACAATAATTCATTTATTTAATAATGTCTGTACAAACCGATTTCTCCAGTGAAAAAATGAAAAAATATAAAACATAGTACTTTATGGTTGTATCTCGGTTTTAGTGTACCTCAGTTCATGGCCAAATCGGTGTCGGTGTACTTCGCTCTTTGAGAACTAATACGAGACCGGGGCGCTCGAATATTATTATTATTATATAAGCACTTGGTATATATTATTTGCTAACGTGGTTCATACTACTCTCTAAACTTTTCTGATGTCTCCAAGAATATACATATACGAATACATACATATTATATAAGGATAATGCATAATGTTTTGTACATTATAAACTAATTTTTCGTATATTATAGTTACCGAAATAATTACGCGAACGCCTGCAATTATACCTGTAATATTCTATTACCCGTGAAGCCGAGGTCGGTGTCCGGAAACGGTAGGTACTACAGACGAACCTGTCGTCCTGTGGTCGCATTGTTGCTATATTATTATGTTAATACGTAACACCGACGTGTGTCACCGGGCTTATTCAGTGATTTTGAATATTAATCCGGTAGCTACGCGATAAGGCTCGTTCAGGAATAAATTAATACTACGTTATTATAAATGTATTATTTAATACTTTGTTGGCTGCGGTCCGGCCGGATTTGACGGAAGGTTTAAAGGGAATCCACACTGCAGGGCTCTCTTCCAGAGCATTTTTTAATTTATTATTTTCAATAGAAGTCTCGTTTTTTTTTTCAGTAATCGATACGAATTTCAGAATAAAATAACAGAATATTACTAAAATATCCAAAAAGCAATGGGGGTGTATAAGCTACCAACCAATCTATGTAATATAATCTATTATAATCTATATGTGCAGGCAAAATGAATCTTTAGACCATTGTATTATGTCAATGGATCGTTCCGTGCGAACTTATTTTTAATACAGGTAATGAAGTGAACAGAATATTAGTACGCTGCTTTATGAAAAATAAATCCGTTTTAAAATGTGCATGTTAATGATTTTTTTCTCTGTCCGTTTACACTGTTTACAGACACTACAACAACTAGACAATTTGTTGCAACAAGATCCTATTGTGAACGGTATTTAGATAATTAGATTAAAATTATATGCTTGCTGCCCTAGCGATTTTCTGTGTTTACTATGCAGTCATAGGCGTGCATAGCCACGCCCATGGATTCACCTATGATATCATTAGACACACCTAGTACCACATTTTTATATTTTTTTTTTTAGCGAGACGTATTAGCTTTTATATTTTTTAATTTATTATTTTTTTTGAAAAATTCTAACATTCGCCTCTACTTATAGTGTATATTTCTAAGTGAACTATAGTACTGTGGTAGTTATTGAATCCAGTACCGATTAGATATGTGTGGCGTGAATAGATATAACATAATATTGATTGCGTAAGGAAAATTATTAAAAATTACATTAAACTCTCCCACTTTCAAATTTGGATATTTCGAGATGGAATTCAACTCTACCCAAGGGATTTAGTATAAATAAATAATTCAAGTTTGGTTTAGGAAATGTAAAGGGGGCTAAGCATTTCCCTAGCCGCAGCCTCATCACTAGTTTCAAAGTTGAATACATCAGGGTGGAATTATGCACAAACAAAAGGATTAAAAGTACAAACAACGAATTGAATAAGTATAGTTTTGAAAATTAAAAGTATGGGGTGGTGGGGACACGGAGTTCATAATATTCTGTTTAAGTAAGAATGATGATGTAATAATAAAATACTAGTCTTAAATTATTTACACATAATATGTTATACAATTACCACAAACTAGGAAAACAATTTTTTGTGACTTCCCTTTTATCAAAATATGTATATATTTGGGTAGAGCTATGAAAGTATTTATGGGGATAACTACCTTTCTACCTAAGTCACTATATATAGCTGTGCCTTTGAACACAGCGTTGACTTTGTTATTAAATCTTTGTTACATATTTTGGTTAGAAAACTCAGTCACGAGACACGAAACTCCTATTTTTTTGAATGTCTTAACTATAACAACAATACCTACCTACCACATATAATAATTATATATAATCAGTCGTCACATTTTTTTATAATATAAACTAATAAGGAATTTTTAAAAATATAATATATAAAAGTTTATTTATCGTTTTTTTTTTTTTTTGAAATTGTTCCATGTTTATTTCCATTTCATATTTACTTTCTTGTGCATATATTTATTTGTTAAAAATATTTAATAATATTTAATCTTATAATATTGTTGATAATACAACAGTATTATGTTCTATGAATATCATACTAAACTAATATTTGTCTAGACAGAAAAATATTTTCAAATAAAAATCTATATATTGTATAGTATTGACTTTTTGGTTAAATGAAACGATTAAGTACTCACGTTGGAAGACTTAAGAAATAATATGTGATTGGTAGGATTACTATTGTGGGTAACAATCGAGTTAGATATTCATAATACCATATGTATTTTATAATGTGATATATACAATAAAGTTTTAATTCTACTCTTAAATGTAAACCCGTTTCTACGAGTGCTTAAAATGGTATCAAATATCACTTTTAAATTATAATACATAAATAGGAATTGAAAAATGTAAATCCACAGAAGAAACTGGAGCGCAAAACCAGTTACTCACATAAGACGTATCAACGTATGCAGTGAATAGTTTGGTCTGCATAATAATATCATATGCAGTTATTTAATATAAGCGTCATGCGAGCGGAAACTATAAAAAGAGAAAACCCTTATATCGCATTGGATGCAATAGATCGTTTTGTCTAGAACAATAACAGTATAGGTACCGCGAGAATGCGCGTTCGTGTGTGTTAAATCTGCAATACATAATATTCTATTTGTAATATAAAAAAATCACACATTTATATCATATAATAGTTAATCTTAAGTAATCAAACAAGGCATATCAAATGTAATGATATATACCCGAGAGAAGGACTTTATTATGAAACACTATAGTATCGTCCCGTAAACGGAACAATAATAATAATAGTTAACTGACGAAGTACGCTGCGCGCGGATACGCATCATCGAAGATTCTCGAACATGATACTTTGATAGACAAATGATGTAATAAGTGTTAGTTGTGGATATTGTTCTCGGAGAATTCAGTAATACCTATAACTTTTACATGTTTTACAAAGACAACGTAGCTAATATAAATATTTTTTTTTGTTCGTAGGTACGTGACAATAATTATTTAGACGTCATTAATAAATAATGTGTGTTAATAAGAGAGTGCAACACTTTTGTCACGATGTGGTGGTGTGTAGCAATGCAAATTTTTGAGTGAAATTTCAATGAATTCCTAAATGGACGTGAAAAAAGAATAGTTGGTTTTGAAATATTTTCAAAATCATTAGTTAGTTGGTTTCACCAAATACATTTTTACTTAAAGTTTTTTTTTTATGACATGTATTTGACTTAAAAAAAATCATCGCAATACTGAAAAAACGTCCAAGTAACGAGATAAAAGGAAACTTTTGACTAGATGACTCTAGTTTAGTGCTATCGTCTCCCTCTTTTTCTACATAGTATAATATAAACGAGATTGTGTATATAATTTCACAATACTTGTAATATCAATGACAAATGGCAACATAATTCTGTTTAAAAATTTCAAAGAAAAAAATAAATTTTGCGACCACTTGACTCTTTTTCTTATTTAATTCTCGTACGAACATGATATTATACTATGTTGAATAATATACATTTAACGATTCTCAAGTACGTGTAAAAGCTTTCTATACACAAAACTTTGGTTTCTGTTATATTATATTTGCTTCTTGGTGTAATTTGTCCAGTTTAAAGTTAAAACGTTGCATGTTTTCATGCTACATCAAAAACATACATACTATTTTAAAGTGCAAGAATTAAGAGCTTTAAACTCGAATGTGAACTACAAATCCATTGTGCATTTTTAGCTTTTCCCTCAATAAAACAATCTATTTCAGCGTATCATTTAATGCACGTATTTAATTAAATATTTTATAAATATATAGTGATATCGTAATTGATAAATTATGCGATGAATAAATTCAATTAGTCAAACCCGTCAGGAAGAGAAAACGAAATATACATATAAATATACATTAGACTGTATTCCAATAAGTATTATACGTTTTACATAAAATCTATGTGAAAATCGTGAAAATTTCCAACAGTAAAAACAATAATTATATTAAATACTTTATTTTAATTTTGTATAAAGATTAATTGTATTATGTTTTTTCAAAATCATGACCTACATTTACTAATATTAAAACTTTATTAATGATAATTGCAGACAGGTAATGTTTTATAAAAGTAATTTTTTTCGTTATTAAAGTAATTTTATGAAATTAATATGTATATAATATCAAATAGTTATTTTACATTTAATTGCTTATTGTTAGGTAATTATCTTCATTATCTCATTCATCATTCATTGTTTAAGAATTAATTATACATATATATATATTTAATCTATAAATTAATACTGAGTATTTTGATCGCCGAAAATATTCTCGCATAAAATCTTTGCGTTTTATCGATAATGTGCTCACCAAATTATATTTTAAAGTATAATATGCCACATACACTGTATATACGAGTACTTGGGGAAGTACCAGAGGACATAACCTTCCTCGAGAAACTTGTTGGTTCAGGTAAACCTGTAAACCTGAATTTTCTTTCGTTAAAAATACTGAATTATGATTTTCTGTCGGTTGAAGACTATAAATATTGTAGGAATAGTAATATGGTGTTGTAATATAATATAATATATTATAATCAAATATACTATAGAATCTAATCGTTAGATGAAACAGAACTTTTAATTTACCGTATTGACACAAAGATATCCACTTTTTAAAAATATGTTTCTATTTTTTTTTCTTTGAACGTATTTCATAATTCATGTTATTCGTTTATAAGTTCAAATATTTAACATGACATAACATAACAATTTTGATACGGAGATACAACATGCACTAAGTCGATTATTGATTTGATAATGATCAAACCACTTACCTTTATTACGCGATCTTAAAATATGACATTGAAGAAATTGAGAATATTACAATATTTAGATATAGAAAACAGTTACCTATACATACCGTAAATTTAATTTGATATTATTAATATTATTATTTAATATCTACACAAAGGGGGTTACTACTATTTGATATTTTTATTATTGCTGGTTCACCAATTCACTATTTTTATTTTCCTTGTTACCTAATTTTTTATGATTTCGACTGTTGTGATTTTAACTAGTACTCATATACATTTATATTTTATACTCCTGAGAAATATGTTTACAGAGCTTGTATTTTGCACGAAAGAGCTAAATTATATTCGTTCCATTAATATGACTAAAAAAAATCAATAATTTATACAACGCGGTAACAGTAACATTTGTTTTATTTTATTATTCACCTAACTATTCTAACCAAATGTTTTTTCTTTTATTAATATAACTTTTTTTTTGTATGTGTGTTAGGTAGTTGTATTACTATTTTACTATCAAATAAAATATTAAAAAACTTTAAACGTATTAAAACAATTATAAACTATGGTCTCAAGTCTATTTGTACGTCGTGTTAAAGTGTAATAAAATAACAATATAATATAACCGTCAATATTTTAGTTTAAACTTGTATATTTTAATGTATAGTATAATGTATAGTACAACATTATAGTATCTTTACGTAAAAACTGTGTTAAAATAAAATATTTTTATTTTCTAATAATATGCAGAATACAGAATAAAGTTAAGAATGATTGTTAAAAGTAAATTATACAGGTATGATATAAATAATACATAGTGTTTTTTTTAAATACCGGAAGTAGAATTAGCTAGGACTTTACACTGGAAATTAAATGAAATCAAGCACAACGCTAAACAGTTATGTTGGAAAAGGTAAGCTTGATAAAAAATATTAAGTACGATAAAATAAAAAAATAAAAAGACAAATACCTAAACCAAAGTATATTCATTATTAAAAAGTTTACTACAAACAAATATATTTATTAAAATTGTATAGTCACTGTAAGTTGTTTCTGTGTGATTTTCATACTTAAATAGGTGAAACAATTATTCTGGTTAATGCATTTATAACTTCATATCAAACGTGGTATATCGAATGAAAAATGTATTATTTCTTGAGTCTAAAAAAAAAT
>VUJU01005610.1:0-13108 GCA_009835225.1 Aphis craccivora
ATTTTATTGAAATTAGGATTTCGGTGTGGTTCCGGTTCCCAATATTCAAAGGGTTCCGGTTCCAAAACCGGTTCTTTTCGGTACGGTTCCAGGCCTTGAATTCTCAAGTTTCAATCACCCACATCTGACACATCATCCATTAATTTTTTGTAACTATGTTATTCTTGTATGTTTATTTTATATAATTAATATATTAATATTTTATACTTTTTACAATTAATATAACTGGCACTGAAAATTAAAGTACAAACTTTGTCTCTGAAAGATTTTTTCGCATATATGACTTGATATATTTATGCTAAAATATAGTAATAACTTAAATGTTTTTCTATTTTGTTCTAATTTATTTTAGTTTAAATATGACATCCAAGTAATTTGTTTTGTGACTTAATTTATAATAATAATAATATATAACCTAACTTTAGCCTATTGAAATATAATATATAATAAAAATTATACTAGGTCTTTCTAAAAAAATTAAAAATATCAAGCAAACGAGAAGCTTGATGTATTATTTGCAAAGAACAGATACAAAAATAATACATATCAGAAGTACTTAGTGATCACTTTGGAAAAATCCTTACTTTTTTCAAAGCGTACTTGTATTCCCCAGCATGAAAGTTAAAAACAAAGAATAATTTATTAGCTAAACTAGTAAGTTAAGCTTAGGGAGCTAACGCCAAAGCGTATTAAGTGCTAGAGACCTATAAATTATCTACATTACTACTGAGAATTTCTGCCAAGTTTGGATATCAAACTTTCATAGTAAAAAATTGGAGACGTGTTAAATTGTTCTATGTGACTCATATCAGGTACCACATTAAAATTAAACCTTAATAATTAGTTACTAGTTACAACAAATATTGATTTTCCTGTGGGTGTGAATAAATAAGTGATAAAGCAAATTTAAAGTCCACTTAATAAAAAAAAAAAAAACAATGAGCTGTTATCTGTCAAGAACCGTAATGATTTTAACCTTAACTTTAAACTAATTTGACATTATAAAAACAGTACTAACAGTATGATATTATTGAATTTAAAAAATAAAAATGATTTAATATGTTCAATCTTGTATTTTAATATTTAAATACTGAGCAAGTTATAATGGAAAAATAATTAATAATTTTCAAGCGTGATAATTTTCAAAGAATAAACTTACAACAAACATTATTACAAAAATTATTTATATAGCAACATATTATGATTATAAATTCAGGTGAGGCATAATATATTATTTTTTAATTTATTTGATTATTTAAATTTCTAAAATGAAACAATTTAGTTTATTTTTTAGTAATTATCTTTTATACATTTTAATTTTAAAACTTAGATTATTTTTGATTTTTTAAAAAAAAATTTACCGATTATTTTTAATTTATGTATAGATATATATAAATATATATTTAATTTTGTTATTTGTATATTAAAATATTATATTGTAATGAATTTTACACAATTATAAAATCAAAAAGTCTTTATGATTTTTAATAAAATATGAATCCAATTATCTATTATAATGGTAATATAATATAATAATTAGGAAGAACATGTTACGAAATAAATTCTCAAAAAAAAAAAAAAAAAGAATAAATTAAAATTACTTAAATGCAAATTTATTTATTTTTATTTCGATGATTTTTGTATAAAAAGTGTACATAATAATATAATCTATACCTATCCAGTATCACATTTGTGTGTCTGTGTGTGCGTGTGAGTGTGTTTTATAGATGTTCTATATCCAAATTTCTATGATTAATCATGGTAGATTATGAAAAAAAAAAACTTGATTAGAAAAATATCTGAAAAGAAAATTGTCGTGTGGAGATATTCGAGTGTTTATTGAAATACATTTGAATCTCATTGTTTCGCAGTTCTTGATTTAAGTAAAGCGATGTCAAATGATGAAATTCCACTGAGTTTGTGAACGGAGCGACTAAAGAAGAAATTCGGATTCGTCGTTGCGCAATAACTTCTGAATGAATAAACCTTAAATGCAATCTGTAAATATCCACCACCGACATTTCGCCAAAATAGTAAAATACAAATCTAGACAATGAAAAATCGTTTACCCTTAAAAACACTTGAGCTTTAAAAGTCCAAGCAAACAACAAATATTTCCATCAAACAGGAAAATTTAACGGCCTATAATATGACTACACAGTTGCATTAAACACTTAAGCATAATATATAAATATATAACAGTCATAAAAGTGTTATCATTTTTGGATATAATACGTAATTTTGAACGTTTTCACTTTAAGGATTTTGAATATTGTGCTAAAAATGTATAATAATATCTATTATTAAATCTTATAGCTTGGAATATTTATTTTATTATTTAAAGTATTTAAATTAATTCTTTTTTTCTAAATAATAATTGAATAACAATGATTAAAAAATAATTTTATAGACCGTGCTAATTTTCTAGTTGTATTATATACTTCATTTTATGTATACCCTGCGTTAATGATCTTTTGAAGCCAGATTTGTCATCGACGGTCTACTCCCAAACTTAAGAGTCAGTACTGACTTAAATATAGAGATAAATTCAACCTCACAAGTACTACAGTATTATTTATATTTTTTTCGTGAAGGGTTTTTGTCTTCAAACAATTATTGTCCTCGTGTTTTCTCAAATATAACTGTAGCCGTTAAAAAAGCACATATTTTTTCCACAATGCTACATGTAAATAGGGTCTTTTACAAATTACACCTTTTTTAAACCTTTTGTTTATTATCTTCTCTTTTTAAATTTGTGGTGATACCCAAAACTGTGGCTGAAAGTCGTATGTTTTAAAACGTTACAAACACTGTTGTGCGTACACTAACCAACTACCTACCTTTGAAAAAAATACTTTTGTAACTACCAGTAGTATTTATCTACATTATGTATTAGATTATCGAGAAACTTTAATTGTACTTTTCACATTTTTTAAATAATAAGTCATCTTACATAGTTAATATAACAGTAAACATCTACTATGTACTTACAATTATTGTAGTTTTTTTTTACATTTTTATTTGGACTTAACTGTATCTGCTCTTAGTTGTGTCTTGCACAATGTATTTTTTACTAGGTATAAAAAGTTTTGGAAGGTTATAGTATATGATACCCTTGTACAAAATTGTTGTTTCTTTATTTGTTGTTCAAATGAGTTGATTTTTACTAAATGCTTGTTTGAGTCATTTTATGATATTTTATCACCTGTCAATTTACTTTGAAATGCCTCTTAAAATATAGTATACAATAAGATATAAGAAAGCGAAAAAATAAAAATCAAACATAAAAGTGATTGACATAAGTAACATAATTAAATTTGTGATATTGAATGTCATAGACAATTAGTTTTTATATTATTATTATTATTATTACTTTTGAAGTACTAAGTGATGTTGAGAATTAATTTTTGAAACACATAAAATAATGATATTTCTATTTTGTTATTACTTTAACACTGAATATTTTAAAACAGTCTATTAAATATATTTTAAAAAAATGGAGAAGGTAGTTAAATTAGGCTTAATAATATAATGTATTATTCTAATAAAAAATTTAAAATCAAATAAAATTTCTTATAACTATTGATTGTCTTAATGTGGATAAAAATATATTATCCCTATATATATATTATTCCTTAATCCAAAAAATGTTTATTATTTGTTTGTTATTATTAAATCAAAAATTATATAATTCAATTGGTGCACAATAGTATGTATACTTAATTATTCTATTACATCTTTTACATTTTTAATTAGCAATTAAATATAAGTAGTATTGAATACAATATAAAAAATAAATATTATAATATATGTTTAAAATAATTTTCTATAATATTTAATTAAAATTTTGTTCATAATAAAAAATATATATATATATATATATAATCATAGTGCTATGGGTTGTAAAAAATCTTATAGATTGCAAAATTCATCATACAACAATCAATGAACTATTTATATAGTAATTTTATGTTATGATGACATTTTGCATTTTATTCGTTACGTGCAGCTATCGCGTTAAAAAAGAGAATATTGTATAGAAGGTTTTAATTATTTTTATCGACAGTTCCCAAATATGTAGCAACTACGTGGGATAGTCGATAGTCTATTTAAAATCCGTTTTCCAATTCTAAGTATGAAATTATTTTTCATTAGTTATGTAACAGATGATGTATAAAATTAATAAGGAGCAATATCGTAAAAGTTCTTATTCGAGTAAATAGCCATTCCAATTGTTGACCCAAACAGAATACTTGAACAAGCAAGTCAGGGAAAGATTTGATGATCATACTGATTTGGTCACTTTGATATTTACATTGACGTTTTAGACAAAAAGGTGGATCGTCAGAGATTTTCTCCTAAACCTGAGTTGTTATAAGTGGGTTGATTTAAAGGGACAGTTTGGTGTGGATTTTTCCGTACTATTTATTTTTAATATTTCTATAACTGAGTCTGTATAAAGAAGAGTACGTCATAACGTACTACGGAACAGAGACTATATTAATCAGTGGGGATATTGATTTGTTATCCATTTTGAGTTGGCAGTTTATAAATTGTATTTGTTATTTAGATAATTGTATAACATGAATGCTATTTCACATAAAGCTAAGATAAAAATCTATATGCAATATCATGATCGTATGATACTGTTTTATCAAAACATATTTAAAAAGTAAATAATTAAAATCTTATTTTTTGTTTTACATACATTTGATAATACAATTACATTATAATTAAATTATTTTTACATTTCAAAATTAATTTAGTTAAAATACTCGTAAATCATACTTATATCAATTTTTAATAAACAATATCAAAACTTTTTTATTACAAACAAAATGTATTTATTTACAAAGTATATTTACATGTCGTGAAATAAGTATATTTGATGAGATTAAAATTACGGAAACGTTAAGTCTCTCATTGGTGACACTCAATTAGATCAAAATGTGTATAATGATTTTTCGTATGTAGTTACTTAGCTGTTATAATATTATACTGTATTCATGAATATAACCTATACCTACCCACATTATATCAATGTTGTAGTATTTTTCTTTTTTAAGAAACTGATAATCAAAACTGCTGAAAATTTTTTAAAGTCTATAAAGTACCTATTGAATTATTTAATAAATTCCTGAAATATTTGAAATTATCTAGAAGCACGATAAAATTAATAGTATCGATATAAAAAAAAAAACACTTGTAATCGATCGTTGAGTTATTTACTGATTTGGCAATTATTACGTTCTTTATGGGTGCTTCTTATTAGTGAAGCACGTGCACCGCCAATGTAACTTCCACTAAGACGCGTGTGCGTATTGAGTTAAGTCTTATTCAGCAAGAATCGTTAACGGCCTTCTTAGCTATTTCCCCAAGTGTAATATTAGAAATGGGAATATGGTGTACGATACTTGCAAAGGTAAACATAAATAAGGTCTCTACATACCATTTATTTTAAACTTTTCCATTTGTATCTTTACTTACCATCTATTAAAAACCCCTTTTCCTTTTTATTCGCACCCATCGCGGCCCACCACGAATAATTTGACCTACTTAGTGTTTTGAACGCAGTAGCCAAATAGAAAATCTAAATAGCTTTTCTCACTAACGTCCATTCACCTTCATTTTTTCGCACAAGAAAACCTCTTATCTACCTCATTTTAATAGGTACTGGATGTAATTACTATGATTACGATGTGTTTTAAAATATTATTCACGTCGTTTTCTGAACAAAAGCACATCACAAACCATTAAATTTATATTTCGCAATCGCCAAATAGTTTTCACCATTAATTCCTTTTACAATTATTATAACAAACTGTTGTATGCTCAATCATTGTAATTTCTGAATTCGTTATATTTAATTTATTTGCATTGGTGTTTTTATGAATTATTTACTTTTATGATTTTTATTTTCATTATTGTATTAATTTATAAAAAAAAAACCTATTTAATCAAGTATTTATACAATTTAAATAAAAACTAAAGTATTAAACATATTACTTAACATAAAAAACGCACCACGTTGTTCAGATTTCATAAATAAAATAATACTTATATATATATATATGTATATTTATTTATATTCTATTGGCATAAATAATATAATGTTGGGCTTATACGGTCATTATTTTGAATTATATTGACATTTTATTTACAATACATGTTTTTTTTTAAATTATTTTGAATATGTATAACAATTTAGTTTGGTTTAATAAGTTAATAATATTTATATTTGATTGTTGTTGTAATTGTAATGCAGTAATTGTTGTAGAAATCTATTAGATACCCGTGCTTAAATTTTGCAATTTATTTGAAAATATGGTGCTCATTACTAGTGTCTTAATATTTTTAGCATTATGTTATGATATACTTATTATTTGAACTAAAACACTTTAATAGTGAATTTAAAATGTAACATACAGTTTTTTTAAAAAACTATATAATATGTGGATTTTGTGTACTTCTATACGACCATAGCTTAAATAAACATAATGGGTTTCTATACTGATAAATAAACTAGCACGTATTTAATTAAAATTGTATGTGATTTTATTTTTGGATTTATCTACTTTTGAGATAATTCGATTGTCGACATCAACAGAGTATTTGTTTTGTTTATATAAATTAGATTTGTCTATCGATGTTCTTCTTAAACAAATATATATATATATATATAATTTTCGCTTCTTCAAATTCAGACACACATTAAATTTCTTATAAAACGTCATCGTATTACTTTCGATTTTTCAATAACATGAAATATTTTTCTACTATTTTCATTGGCTGACAACGAAGCACACACATCATTTTATCTAATTTATTTTAACACCATGCTATTAATTTTGAACTCCATTCTTATAATATGATTCTAAAAATATAATATATTTGTACAATAAATGGTGTTATATTTAAGGAGGAACATGATATTTATATATATATATATATATTTATGGTCAACGTTTATATTATAAATTATATTTATTCATAATTTATAAACGCATAAAATATTTATCTGACTTTATTTCTATCTTTTTTTTAAATTTATTAGAACAGGTTGAAGTCTATATAAAAGCACATCAAATAGATTATGAAATAATAGGAGAGAAAAACTATTTCGATATATAAACCGACAAACATTAAACGCATACTACGAAGATTATTTACTGAATAAAAAGCATCATAATAATCGATTCAAAAGCCATTATATTTTATTATTTAAAGTCAAAATATAAATATGACGCACCTGACAGTTTAGTAATAATATTCTTATTTTATTTATTTTGCATCCCGCTTTTCCACGACACATGTAAATTATTACCTTTTCGACCACATTCCAAAACTATGATTTTACTTGATCAATTTTACCGAAATGGTATGATAAACTCTTGTCGTTTAGTCAAAATTAAAAACGCACATTATACTACTATGATAGTACTACTCCTAAAATTTAAGTAATAGAAAATAATTCACAGTATGTTAAATAGAACCATTAAATATGATCAGAATTGAATTGATTATTTATTATATACATATAACTGTATAACCTGTAACTTCACTGATATGCATTAAACATCGGCGCATGACTATATGAAGTGATTAAATGCTGAACTAGCTCAACTAAAGCTTAGAGCGCACGTGTGTCATTTACGAACAAGGACACAATAGTATTATATACGTAATATTTAATGCAATATTATGTTACCATTAATCTGATAATTACACATATGGCTACTAGTATAGATGTATTTATATATAGGTTTATATCGATTAATGTAACTAAACGTTTTATATTAATTACATGCCAAAATGAAAAGTAAACTCTCAATCAAAAAAATTATTGTTTATTTAATATTTTTTCACCCCTTCTATTTCTGTCAACAATTGTATTTTAAATTAACATTAAAAGCGGCAATCTTTGTATTACAATAGATAATTCACTATATACCAACAGAACATTTCATATATATATATATATATATAAGTAGTTTACGTTTTTTTTTTTTTTTTTATGTAAGCGCAATGTAATATAACATTGTATAACAATTTACCTAGAAATATATTTTAATCATAGTAATTTCACAGCTTTAATTTAAATAAGTAAATTGCAATTATTTTATTTACGGAGTGATATTATCATGCTATTTATGGTAAATACATATTTTTATTCTTAAACATTTTTATATTATATAATACTAACACGTTTCCCATTAAAGCCTACTCAGACAGCAATCGTTAAATACCGAGGTGGTTAATCCTCTTGTAGTGTACGGTTTTGCTAATAAGAGTAGCAGTTGCATATTATTTACATTGTCGTTTAATACCCGCGGGGCGTAATAATGCACCACGCTAATGTAATGCGACACAGACTAGTGGCACAATAATAAATAAATGATAATGATTCGTAATGAAACTAATTTTAGATGTGCGGTGTAAAAGTGGTCTAAAATTTTATCCAATTTTCTAAGAAGAATTGCAAATAATTTAAAATTATTGCTTTTATTTTTTAATGAGTTTTTTTTTTTTTTTTTTAATTAAGGTAACCAACCTTTAAGCATGCAGTATCTTCTCACCTAATATGTTTGATCTAGTGTTCTTCAAACCTTACCTATATTAAGAAAATAATTGTGCTATTGGAGTAAAGGTATCAGTTCAACTTTTCAAAACTGTACTTACAAATATAAAGTAGGTATAACGAAATTAAGAAGTACTTAAAAAATATCCAAAAAATTAGAATCAATATTTTTATTCAAAAACAAAAGAACAATGTTGCAGTATATTTGATAAAATATAACCTAAAAAAGTGAAGTTTCTCTAATGTATGGCTGATTTAGATTATAATTTGTTACTGAATATTTGACTGTAATGAATGAGGTATTTAATAATTATAATAAACATTGAAAACAATCTTCAACTTAATAATATAGCGACACTAATTATCTTTGATAACGTTTCGGTTATACATGATATATGTATACAGTGTATAGTTTGATTACGTAAAACGTACACTGACTATGTAGAGGTATAGATATATGTCCTTAACGAATACGTAAATGTATGTAGTAAAAGTTGTTGTGTCTTACCTCAAATTACGTTTGGAAAATGACCATACGAGTGTGCCCTTAGAAAATTCTCCATAAGTTTCTCCAAAGACCGAAACTCAAGAGCAACCTGTCTGAAAGGTCATGTAGTATATATGGATTTTTGTATAAACATAAGTGTACTATACACTATACATGTATTGCAATGTATGTACAACTATATTGACTCAACCAGAATTCCACGATTTGTATTCTGCAGTAATAGAAATTGATATTGTCCAGCAAAACAATAACTAACCCTTGTTATGATTATTATAACATCATCGAGATGATATCGAATTCATGCTGTTAAGTATTTAGGAAATATTAATATAAGAGAAGACTATATTCTATAAATTATATACGCATAAATACACACATATACATGTAAACAGATATGATTTTAGTATTATACTGCTTGAAATATTTCAAATACGACTTGTATAGAATATATTATTATTGATTGATCGAAATCGATTACTTCATGATTTTACTCTGAGTTAAATAGCTTTATGCGAATGTAGTAGTTCTAATAAGTATTTGTCAGTGGATTATTAACAAAAAACTGGCAATTAACCAATATAACGCTTCCATATAGATCAAAATGAAAGATACCAATCCAAAATAAAAAAAAAAAACATAAAATAAATATTATGGATATAAATACATAATATGTACTATTTAATTTATTTATAATAATCATTATTAATTTATTATTCAGATAATATGCAATAATTAAATAACTGTTAATAACTATTTAATTTTTGATTTATTGTTCAGCACAAAATTAACAAAATTTATATTAAATAAATCAAGATTATTTATTTTATATTCTGAAGGAGCGATAATAATGTATTTATTTCATAATGTTGTGGAATATTTTTTTGTATATCATCAGTTTGGAGTAGTAGAAATATTTCGATTTTCAATGCAGTTAGTTCAAATAATTGCATCTTATACCTATATTGGTACCTATTTAAGAATAATAAAAGTAAAAAATCCTCAGTACATTTTTTTTTAACTGGCAAAAAAAAAAAACAAAGAAATAGGAAAAATGGGAAATTTTACAAAAATCAAAATTGTTTTTTTGTGTAACTCGTAAATAATTAATTTTAAATAATTGAAATTATTACCAAATATCTATGCTATTATTTTCTATTTATAGGAAAAATATTTAAAACATTTTAGCTATTTTAAATTATTTTTAAGAATGGGAATTTTCGATTTTTTTTTTTATAATTGTGAATTGCAAAATATTTGAGGGATAAAAATACTAAATAAATGAATTTAAAGCTCTTAGTAAGTCACTGTTTTCTCAATTGACAAAAATGAAAAATATTTTTCACAATATTTTTTTATACCTAAGTGTTTATAGTTCAAATTATTGAAACATTTTTTTTTTTTTACTTTATTGTCGATAAAAATCTACATAAGATCAAATTTTTGAAAATTTAATGTAAAATATCCCAAATGCTCATTTTTACACGTTGCTCTTATATTTGTGTAAACATATTCAAAATTTATAAACACATTTTTTTTATACATACATATATATATACTGGTATAGTGTGTTTAAAATTAGAATTTTGACAAAATTAATAAAAATTCAAAAAAAACTCAAACTATTTTATAGTTTAAAATTAATAAAATTTTCTCTTATTATATATCTAAGTTTTGAAAATTGAATACAGGATTATTCATAAGTAAATTATATATAGAAAGCTTTATTTTTTAAAGAAATTTCTGGTAAAATTTACATACGAATAGCTTAAAAATATAAAACATTTATACAAAATATTTTAATTGAGTAATTGGTAGATGAATTTTGCATACACTACATGCATTAGTTACGTCCGGATTTTGATCACAAATGATGTAATTCACTAATCACTTCATCTGCGGTAAAATGTTAACTATTGTTCTTGCATTAAGCTATTACCAACCGGAAGATGTCAACAAATGAAAGTCAACTTAATACCTTCTGATTGGTCGGCGTTTAATCAACTTTTAGCTGTTCAGCATTGTTATATAGAAATACAATGTGGCCTAACTATAATGTATTATCTTACTTAAATTAAAATCTATTACCAATTTCCATTTTGACATTATTATTAAAATATTGTATTAAATTACCTACTTAATCCCTTGTAGGGATTACTGTATCTCACTATAATAATTATTAATAATATACAACTTATAATAAAATATCATAATATTTTTGTACAGACATTAATAATTGATTTGGGCACCTGTATAATAATACGATATATACTTTTTTTCAGCTATTATGTAATAGTATTTAATTTATACCTAATATACATATATAAAAAAAAATCATTAATTGGAGTTATATTATTTATAATAATTATAAATAAAAACTACAATAACTACAATTTTCAGTTTAAATTTGGTTTTTTATATCATTCATTTTAAGTATTTAATATGAAAACACAAAAAATTCAACGAAATCATAAGAAAACAAGCAAAATCATTAAATATAAATCGTATTTCATAGAAAAAAGTATTAAAAAAAAAAAATAATAATAATAATTTACTCCGGAATGATATAAAATAAATCAAAATAAAATACAATTTAAATTAAGTCACAATTATTCATGAATTTAGAATAGACGAACTATTATTTCATTACCTATGCATTATTATTATTATTTATTATATATTTGTTATTTGTATTTTCTATTAAAAATAACTAAGTTATCTTTGAATTATTTTAATTTTTAAACATCATCATGAAATCATGTTCAATGCTGGAGTGACTGCTGATTTTTAATAAGATTACACTCATTAAAATGTTTAAATTATATAGTATTAATTATTGTATCATATTATAGACTTCAATAACAAAATTCACAATACAACCCATAATATGAACCAAATAATTATTATAACCTTTATTATATTTTTATATTATACGAAGCACTCCATTGTTTTGCGATCAAAATCTTAATGTGGCGAGTGCGGAAATAATATTTAACGTCGTAGGAAGCAATTTCATAAGTGTAGAAACTCTGAACCAAGAAGTCGGCTGTTGCGTACGCAACAAAAACAATAATTTACCTTAACTACCGCTACAAGTGGCCGGAAAACTTAGTGCATTAAGATATTCTGTTCGGAAGTACGGATAAGAGTGTGTATATTGTATATTATATACCAACCCACGTAATATCATGTTATATTGTTATATACTTACATGGCTAAAGGTATCCGATTAGATGAATTAGGCTTTTGTTTCTAAAATAAAATTGAATGGGTGATGTATTCTTAAGTTAGTCATTTTTTGGTATGGTGACAAAGTCGATGACATTTGAATAGGCTCGTATTAAAACCAACTGCAATGTCCAAAGATACTGATGAATATAATTAGATAATTATTTCTGACAAATCTTTTATTTACATTTTTAATTAATTAATTTTTTTTTTTTTTTTTGATACTATTAATTATATGGGAACTTATTAATTATGAACTTATTTTTATCGTTGAGAAAATAATTGTTAAATCATAAAAAAATCATGAAAAATAATTGTTTAATAATATTAATAAAATTGTTTTAAAATAATTTTATCTACAATTTTAATATATCGATAAATAAATAAAATAAATAATAACATTATTTTTATAATTATATTGTTTTCGAAAAAAACGTTATCATCTTCTTATACGCACACTATTTTAGTTGTCGGTATTGGACGAGTAAAAGAAAAATATAATCTAATATGTTATATGTATTACTGAATTTCACATGCGATAATTATTTCATGATCTGTCGATAATATTATGATTTATTTGTCGTCCGTGTATAGCTTTATTAAGATAACTGATGATGAGTTATTATTATGCGATTATTGACCGGTGACAGTAACTTTTTAAACCGTTAAGTAGAAGAAAAAGAAGAAAAAAAAATTATGATAGAAAAAGAAAATACGTGAAAAAAGTGAAGTGTATAGGTATGTATTATATTTTATAGTGTTGGATATGTGAAATGGTTAGTCTTGCTTCGATATAC
>VUJU01005611.1:0-13104 GCA_009835225.1 Aphis craccivora
AGATGTCTACGGTTGAACGTTCAAAATAGTACTGACGAAATTTTTATTTGTCTAGCAGAGATGAATAAATATATTTTAACACCGAAAAATCATTTCCTTGACGACAATATTTCTATTGTTTTCTATGGCTAGAATATATTTATATGTAAATAACTAAACCCGTGCACTTCGTTGCCCGTTAAAAATGCCAATTCTACAATATGATTCAAACTTATTATTTAAGTTTTTATTTAAAATTCGGTTTAACGATGTTCAAAACTTAAATATTTTCATTGACCATTTTGAATCTCAAAAACCTTTAAAATACTTACTTATTGCACACTTAATTTGTCGTACGAATAATGTACCGCGTGTAAATTGCAAGCATCTATCTATCATTGCTCAGGCTCTACGTCAGTGGTGCGCAAACTGGGAGTCGCAATCCCTAAGGGTGTCGTGAAATTTTATTAGGGGGTCGCTAATAATTTTATGCCAAATGAAAAAGTTATACACTATGGATATTTTTTTAATTTTAGATTTTATATAACTTATCTTGTATTTTTTTTCATGTTTTGGATAAATTAGATTAAAGAAATATTAAAATTAATGATTTAATTTATATGAATAATATGTTTGTATACATTAACATTATTAAGTAAATATATATTATACTCTTACATAATGTAGGTAGGAAGGGCGAGAGTCGTATTATCAAAATAAATAATTGTAGGGGACGTGAATCAAAAAAGGTTGTGCACTACTGCTCTACGTGTATCATTCAATTAGTTAGTCAGATTAAAGTATAGCCATTAAGCTTGGCGTTGTCCGTGAGACGACTTTCTTACGATTATGCGAGCAGTATTTTATTATCAGGTAGGCAATCCACCCGTTGTGGATTGTGGACTCCACGAGATGTGTGCTTAAGTTTATAGTTTCTAATCCTTAAATAGTGGCGTAACTGAGGGCCTGCAGACTCCGAGTTGAGGGGACCCACGGTAATTTGGGGCCTTTGGTTGTAGGGTTATAATTTACCATAACAATATATTAAAGGCCCATTTTTAATTTTTTTTTGCGGGGGGCCGAAATTTTTTTGTTACGCCACTGCCCTTAAATTTCAAAGTTACATCAATTTTTTTTTTTTACTACGATGAATTAGAAGCAATAATGTGCCCTCGTGGTTTTTTATTTGGTCCAGTATAACAATCTGACTTATGTATTGACCATTTTATTATTATAACTAATTATTATTAAAAACCAATAGCAACCATTTATAAACAAAAATTTCTATTTTAAATCTCAAAATACTATTTTAGGCTTTTAGCACCTACAAAAATTGTGTTTTTCTCCAAGCTATTGTGATAAAAACCTTCTTCGTGATAAACTCTTTCGTTAAAAAGAAAAAATCAAGAAGATTTGATGAGTAGTTTCAGTCTTTACCCTGTACTCTAAAGCAGTGGTCTTCAACCGGTGGGTCGCGACCCATTTTTGGGTCGCGTAAGCTTTAAAATTGGGTCGCGATAAGTCTTCTTTTTAAAATAAAAATAAAATTTTTAAAATTATAAAAGGTAAAAAAATAATTTTTTAATAATTACATTTAGAAATTTAATAAATGAAAATACAGTTTAAAAATAGTAGTGTATGTTGTGTATATGATTTTTTATAAAGCTTCCGCGGGTCGCGAAAAATGTAGACCTAAAGATGTGGGTCGCAAGTCCAAAAAGATTGAAGACCACTGCTCTAAAGTATATCTGCAAAAATATGTATTCGTCATATCGATTCGGTAGTAGACTGCCAGCTAAATTATATACCCGGCCTTTAAAAGTAGGCATCATCTCCAACTATTTTACCACTTTTAAATTATGTCATTTGAAAAGAATTATTATAACGAAATATGTACGCTTGAATTATCCATGTTTAGGATGATCACCTGACGCCTATAAATAGAGAATTCAATGGTTCAGAGGGGGGACAAATCTCCTCTAATTTAATTTTTTTTCTCTTTAAACGACATATTCCTTTAGATTCGTCATTTCACTTTAGAGCTAAACAATACTGACAAACAATAGACATTGCACCTAATGAAACCACCGGATCATTTTTATAATCAATAATAAAATCCTAATTCATTACAGAGTATTCTTTATTAAACCATGCATTAACCTATTTTCTTAAATTTATATTTTCACGATTTTGTAAAAGTCTATTGTTTCGTTCAGCATAATTTTCATTGCTAGGTATGTAGGTAGGTACTATAAGCATACTCTTTTTGCATTTGCCGTACTACGTCCTATAGTAGACCTTCACTTAGGCATGATTTATATGCAAACTACAACTTAAAAACCCAAACGTGACAGTCCACGTTTCGATGAATGCGCCTGTTCAGTATTGTAGCGTGTCCCGTGTGAGTAACCGTAGTGATGTAGATTTGTAGTGGAAGTTGAAATAATAAATGCTGATGGAATATATATTTAAAGTGTTTTATTGTAAAAAATATTCTAAGTCAAAAAAAATAAATTAAATAAACTGGTGAAATTATTCAAGTCCAAATAATTATACGTATCGACAACGATAAATAATTTATTATTTATATACTAAAATAACTAAGTTATTATGTTTCTACAAACAAAACTGTTGCCATGTTTACCGATATAATATGTTTAGACCTTTTTAAAATATACGTATTTTCGGCTGCATATTAGTTGCGGTCATGACAATTTTTGAGATAAACAGATATAACAGTTGCGGTCATTCCTCAAAAAGGTTACATACTGATTGCGGTCACTCAATAAAAAATTCCTGTTTTAATAAATTAATAATTAAATATGTAATTAATATTTCGTCTATTTATTTAGTTTAAAAAATGTATTAAAATATAATATAATATGTATAATACTGTTTAATAATAATTATTACTATAACTTGTGTCAAAATATAGCACCTATAATTTGCATAATAATAATAATTTTAAATTTTAAAATTTTGTATAAAATACAAGTTGAAAAGAAATTTACTTCAGATGTTTAAGTCGATTAATTTCATCTTCTACATAATATCGTGTTTTTTGCGCTAGAAAATCCTCTTTCTCGGTTGAAATTTTATAATCACCTAAGGTAAGCATGGTTTCACAAAATGCAGTCATCTAGCAAAAGCATATATGAAAATAGGTGAAATTTCCGAATACCTATTCGAAACATTTTTTCGGACACAAGTTATAATAATTATAATTATTAAAGAATATTATATCTACATACCTATTATATTATATTTTGACACAAGTTTAACACAAGTATCAATATTTTTAACCATACCTGCACAATAAATAATGGTGTAGACAGTCCTAACACTACTAATATCCTAAGTCTATTATCTTTTCGATATAAGTGTAAAATGGGAAGGAAAATGTTGATCAATACATTTTTCTAAATTAAAAAAATAAACTAAATAATAATTTCATATTAAATTATTAATAAAAAAAAAAATTTTTTTGAGTGCCCGCAACTATTATGTAACCTTTTTGAGAAATTACCGCAACTAGTACGTAATTTTTGATTTTGACCGCAACTAGTAAACACCGGTATTTTCTATATACGTCGAAATTTTATAAATCAAATTATACGAATAAAATTGTACATTAAAACCTTCCATGAATCAAGACCTATTCACTATTGATTAGTGAAAATTGTACTGAAATCTGTAAAATCTGTTGGGTACTTTTTGAGTTGTGCATGTACATACAAAAAATGGGTTCTATTTTGATAAATGCATCGCCATCTGCATGGCTGATTTATACATCTAAACTATCCAGGGAGTCAACCAAAACGTATACAAAAAAATTCATTTAAATCGGTTCAGCTGTTTAGGAGGAGTTTAGTGATACACACGTACAGTAGAATCATGTAGGTATATAAAGATAAGAAGAAAAATCGGTTATAAAACGATGCCAAGGAATGCAAAACCTGGTAGATTTTATACCGTAAAAATATTATTTAATAACTGTAATGAGTAATTTATTTTAGAGTTAAATAATTTTAACTACCTTTATTTAACGTATATATTATATTATAAAACAGTAAAAATGGTTGATAATTTTATTGTTTTATATTTGTGTAAATAAAGTATAATAAATATAGTATACCTATACGTAATACGTTAAAAGTTTAAGTATGCAGAAATAATACTTTTAAATTATAATAAAATAACTAAAATTATTATACCCGAGTTTAAATACCTAATTTCGTATAGTATAACCTAAATTTGAACTTTGAATTAATAATAACAACTTGTGCTGTATAATTCTTGATTTTTGTACTACATTTTCAAATCTTATTAAGGATTAAGGAATATTAAAAATTTTATAAAATTATAAAATATATTATTTATAAATATTCAAGATCTTGATAAATTATGCTTAAAATCTAAATTTAATTGCTTATTTTTTTTTAATTAATATTATTTTTAAAGCTAGGTATAAGAAACAAAAAAAAAACAGTGTTTATAAATTTTTAACTAGGTAAGTACTAAATAGTTTGCATTTTTTTCCTTGTGATATAATAATACAAATAGTATACTAATAAATACATATAAAAAAATTATACTTGTTTTTTTTCTACATTCAAATAAAAGAATAACTTTTGCGGGATCTTGAATTAAATTTTCAAGCATTTCTACTCTTCAAATAATTTTTAATCGACATTAAAAAACGTATAGTTCAAATACCTATTAATAATATTATTATAAACATTTGATGAACATTTCAAGGATTTAGAGTGATTTGTTTTTGCAGAGTTACAAACATATTAAAAAATGGATTTTTTTAAAAACTACTAGAAAATTTTTACTTTTGACCTCTATATAATAATGCACCAAGGATATTCACTTTGCAATTGAAAACCACCCTCGAAGTTTGAAATTGAATCATTATTTCGACAAGTTATGCTGTAGAGACAAAAAAAAACATCATTGTAAAATCAATACATTCATCACTTCATTCAGAATCTAATAGGAAAACGAGATAAAAAAAATTAATCTATTCGTAAAAATGTTGATAAAAAAAAAAATTCAAATGAAAAAAGTAAAGAACAAAAAAAACAGAAAAAGTAATGAATAAAATTCATTTTGTTGTTATTTATTCATAAAACACAGGTATGGTATTTTAAAATAATTAATATTTCAAATACATATACTGATATACACAATAAATTATTAAAGTGTACAGCCCACACAAAGATATAATATTAAATACTAATAGGTAAAAATTATACAATAGTAGGTAGGTAGGTATTCAATTTAGAACAATGTTATAAATATTAGATATCTAAAGAATCTGAAAAAAGTTGAGTGTCTTAATAAGAAGAGAAAATAATAAAAATTTTAATTTTTTAGGAATTTAAAACTAAAATTATACAAATTGAAGAAATAAAAATTTTGTTTGTTTATAACTTGTATCTAAGTATGTTTACTCAATTTTATATTTAATCAAAATTTAATTTTTAGAAAAATTTAGCTTGTTTTGAGCTACCTACTAAAAATGTAGGTATGTAGCAGTACCTATGTTACAACTTACAATTTCAGTAGGTATTTATCTATTTAATTGATTTCACTTATCATCTAACAAATAATTTTCTTAAATTAAGCACAGATGATGTAACTAATTAAGAATCAGTTATGATTTCTGAAAATATTAATCCTACATATATGTACCTATACCTATTTTCAGAAATAACCACTATAATACCTACCTATATGTTTAGTTAGTAGACAGTAGTCTTGATTTCATAATTTTTATTTTCTTATTGTTTGAAATTCTTAACACTTCAGTGTTTTAATAATATTATTTGTGTGTCTACCTAATTATTTGAGCATTTAGGGTGATAAACAAATGTATGCATTTAAATGTGTTGTTTATCCTCCTTTAGGGTTTTTATTTTTAATATAATAAAATATCAGTATATTACACTAGTTTTTAAAAAATTATGTAATTTTAAATAGTAACATTATTGTTAGTTAATCATTAGGTATTAAATCATATCACGGTAAAACTTTTGTTCTAATTAAAACATTCAAGTTTTTTTTTTAATTATAACTAATGGTGATTTAAATAGGTACAAATAATATAAACAATACTTTTTTTATATACTCAATTTCAAATTATCCATCAGACAAGTATATTAAATTTATATAAAACATCAGACGATATATTTTAATGTTAAGACAAAAATCAACATTATTTTAACATATAACATGTATATTATAATTACATCAAACATATTTAGTAGGAACCTACGCATCATATTAACCTTAAACTGAATCATAATATGACAATTTTAAGGATATTTCATATGCATTTACTGCCTTTGTTATATATAGCTAGGTAAATTATTAATTAACACATAATATTTCTTTTACAATATAGTTTTGTTATTTTTATTTTTAATAACAGAGTAAATTTGAGTCAAGAGAGCACAAATAATATTAAATTTTTAACGTTTATGTCAATTTACTCTAATATAAAAACAACAAAACTCTATAATGAAAGTGTAGAAAGTAAATTAATCATGTGTGTATAACAGATACATCAAATTAGTATGTATTAACCTCTTAATGATATAGGTAATTTAACACTTTATTTTTTACATTATTATCGTTTATGTAGGTACTAATTTATAGATATATGAGTATATCTTTGGGGTTTAAAATTAAATAAAATAAATTTAGTTTCATGGAGTAAAAATTATATTACTATTACAATCAGATACACACATTAAACTCATTACGAACCATCAATATAGAGTATAGGTTTTCAATTTTTTCATGTAGTTATTTAAAAAGAAGCCCAAAATTAAATAAATAAAAAAAAAACATTTTTGGTAACTAACTTTAAATATTTTAAACATTTTAATTTGTCATGGAAACATATCATTATTATATCAGTATATTAACATAAAATAGACACTAGAGGGTTATATGGATCCATTATCAAATCCATATTCTAAAATACTTAAGAATTATACTAGTAACATGTCATATACTGTAGTATAATAACTATAATATAATATAATATGCTACATGGACAGTGGACATATAGTATGTCTACATATAGATGAAAAAAAATTATACATTATAATTATACTGTATAACCAATTATGTGCTTTTTTCGCGTGACATTTTATCATTCCTTTTTTATTATTTTAATTAATTTAACAATAAACAAAATAATCGAATGAGTGCAACGTGATAAATCTGTAGGGTACTTCGTAAGGTATTAATATAAAATATTTGTGTGCATAGTATAGTGAAGAATGTTAAGATGTTCAATATAAATAACAAATCAAACAATAAAAACATTAACTGTAGTATATTAAATTCAAAATTGAATACTATATTTATAATTATATAAATATAGTATTCTACTGCATTAGCTTTAAACTAAGTAGGTAGCTATTTAAAAAAAAAAAAAGATTGAAACACTTTATGAAAGAAAATTTTAAATGTAAATTAATTAAATATATAAAACAAGTCTTAAAAACATATTAATTAGAATATAAAATTAAAATTGTTAAGAGTTTATAAAAAAAAAAAAAAAAAAACAAGAAATTTAAAACATGTTTATTTATCAAGCTTCGACAAGACATGTTTTTAAAAAAAAATTTATATAATTATTATAATTAACTTAGGCAACACATAACCAACTGGATGAACATTAATTAAATAGTGTTTAAATAAAAATTTAGTTTATAAATGTTTAAAAACCTTAAATTTACTTAAATCATATAATAAGATTGTTAACACAGATTACTCGAATCATAATTATTTTTTTATATAGATATATTAATAAATAATAGCATAAACTTTATATTTTATTGTTCTGCCTTTTTTGATTTCTTATCTAAAGAACGAATTTATGAAATTCTCTTACTAAAGAACTTACAGCTTCTTCGTGTCCTTCAAAACTATCGGCTTTTCGTAAGCCATCTTGAAAAGTATTGAGATCAAATTGATTTTTGATCAAAAAATTTGATCAAAAAGATTCTGGATCACGACAAAATTTACTTGGCTCTGGTGTAATTGATTTCTTTCGAGTCGGAAATGTTTCCCATGATCTTTGCTTCCGAACAGATCCTGTTTTTTTAGATCGACAACGGACTGAATTTGTTGTACGAGTACATTTATCACCCTCGGGTGAAGTAATGTGCCTATAAAACAATTTCAGAAAATTTTAATCCATTTTTCAATTCATTTACCTAAGTTTTTAGGTGTCCAATAAGCAGCAGCCATTGAATGAGTACCGAAGTATGGAATTTTAATATAATATATAGGTATACCTACCTAATCTACCCTTTTTAAAAAATATTAAATGAATATACTTCTTATTTCTAAACAGTGTATTCACACTAAGAGGGGCAACTAAATATTTCAGTTTGACAACCTTGTATTGAAATGTGGTTTTGGCTGAGTGAAAGATAGTACTTAAATATACATTGTCAGATAAATGTCAAACTTTTAACACTTTCAATACGTGTATGCGCAATACAACTTACTTTTTTTTAAATGGCAATACCAACTTTTTTACAGATTTGTATAAAGTATTCTTTTATAAACAATTTTTGCATGAAATATTTGTACATTTTTAGTTTAAGTTATCAAGAGTGTTAAAAATTTGAAATTTATCTGAAAATGTGTATTTAAGTACTATCTTTCATTCAGTGAAAACCTCATTTCAATACAAGGTCATTGAATTGAAATATTTAAAGGTACTTCTTAGATCTTATTTCTTGTTATTAACTTATGAATCAATACTGAGGCATTACTGTATAATGGTGTGAATAGTTTGAATGGTAATGGTAAAATCAAAATAAAATTATAGGTTCATATTTTTAAGTCATTATGTATACTAAAAATAATTCATAATATAGGTGAGTAACAATATTTAGTTACCATAAATAATGTTTAACAAACATAACAAAATAACTAATGTGAAATGTCATTATTCTTTATAATTTTATCCAAATATTTCAAATACCTAAGTATCTATAGAAAGAGAATAAATAAAAAAAATAGTGTTTATACATTTTTTGTTTTTGAAATATTTAATAGCCTAGGTACCTTGTAATAAATGTTTAAGTCCAAGTTATAAAAATGCAACATTTTATAAGTTATCAACTACAAAAATATTTGTAAATTTTTATGAATGTTTTTAAGGCTTGAACACAAACGCTTAAAAAAAAAATCGTTCCTATAAAAGTATAATATTTTATTTTTAAATTATTTTAATAGCTTGTAATAACTTTTAAAAAACTTATATTACTTTTCAAATATTTTGACACAGCAAAAATATTTTTATCAACAATCATTGAAAAAAATTTTAAATGTCTATAAATAGCTCAAAAATAGTCAAAATATTTACAAAATTATATCACGTATAAAAATTGTAATATAAACATTTGATGAATTTGGTTAAAAAAAAATCCCTTTTGTCAAAAATTGTTTTTTCGTAAAAATCCAGTTTTTCTAAAAAAAATTTGATTATCTTATCCATCGATTATTTAAAAAAACACAAGAAATTTTTTATTTTGACCTCTTAAAAAACAACTAAATCCAATTTTCTAAAATTTGAAGATCAAACTATCAAAGAAACTATTATTATCGTGTATACGACCACCATAAATTATTATCACAATTCAGACATTTATATTCTCACCATTTTTAAATCTATTTTAGTATTATGAAAAATAAAAATATCAGTCTAGCCTACTTAAAATACATAATATTCTTATTTTATTAATCCGTTATATTTTGTATTCTTGTGTTCGTTGTCCATTATATGAAATTATAACAAGTAATAGGTTTAGTTTTAAAATGGATGATTTGAAAATCAAACTGTTTAAGGAATTTATCCTCAGTAGAAATCATATACCAAATCTCATAGTTCAAACATTTCCTGCAAGAAAAAGTAAGTTGTATTAAATTAAATGAAAAACTGTACTACGTCTTATTAGGTACAAGGTATACTTTATTAGATGTGTTAGTACGTTCACTTAATTTTGATGATGGACATACTGACGACTTTGAAGATGATGTACTTGTATTCGGTGAAGAGAGTAAAAGTAATGTATAAAATTCATACATATGTATAAAAATTGTAGGTTTTGCTGAAACTACACCGGTTTACTTTTTAAGAGGAAATCTACATTGTTTGCGCTGGCGAGTTTCTTGGATGCGTAAGGCTCGACCGCCTGGAAAAGACAACATTTAAAGTGCCGGTGGCAAGTACCCAACGACCAACAGTCCGGTGCTGGACGGCAGAGGAGAGGGTAAACAACTTTACGGAGCTTCACACTGCTGGGATGAATATGTCGCGTCCGCCAAATTAAGTGGTTTTGAACTTTATTACGGTGGGCTCTAGATAGTTATATTATTAATTACAACGTGGTAAATAATATGTTGTGAGATCATCAAATTATTGTTCTATTTTTTTCAATTATAATAATTAAATAAACTAAAAATCCCTTATACTTACATATTTTTTTTTATAACTTTTTTGCTTATCAAACGCTTTCTGTAAAATATCAGGTATTTTTTCTCGGATTGAGTTTAATTTTTGAATTTCTATAACTGTAGAATGATATAAATTTGATGGAATAATAGCAATGTCAAAAATTGAAATAGACTCGTAGTCGTGTACTAAATAAAAATGAGTAGGTACCTATATTCCGTTGAATGGTGCTGTATGGCAGTGTTATAATATGCGTGCAATACAATATAGGTAGAACATCGGTCTATTTTTCATCTACAGTAACGATTCTGGGGCTATCATATCTAATATCTATTATCACCTGATTTTGTCCTTCTACTTGTCCTGTCCCCTCCGTGGTCTTGACCAGATGGCCTATAAGCTATTCCCTCTCTTTTTTGAACTTCTAAAGCTAATAATAATTTATTGTGAAATGACTTTTGCAGTAAAATGCGTGCCATTGTCCGATCTCAAATCTATACTACCATTACTACCCTGGGTGGGCCATATGCTTTAGTCCTAACAAAAATTGTTTCGTTGATTTAGTGTCCGCGTTTTTGTATGGTCAAAAGGCAAAAGCAAAACAAAATTTTATTGCGCAAAATGTAGCAACTAATATGTATTTACAACCTCGTGAGCCTAGGCGCCTAGCATAGGTCCTATACAATCAATATAAATCTCTTGGAAAGGAATACCATTTACGATCTTATTTGATTCTAACATTCCAGTCGCTGACAAGTGGCTGTTTATCTGGTTTACGCTGTTGAAACTTTTTGCGTGAAACTACATAATTTTTTATAATTTTTGCATAGTAGGCCAATGGTATGGCGATCGTATTTTATTTAACACCTTATGAACACCTAAATGTGCACCAGACATTTTTTCGTTAAGAAAATGTTCGATTACATCTTTAAATTGTTTACGTGATATGTGAGCATATCATTACAATATTATATCATTTTTATCATTTATAACCATCCTGAAAGTAAAAATTATATATTATATATATATATTCTTTTCTGATAAGTGGTATATTTACATAAAATAAAATTTAAAAATAATTTAAAATTGTTCATATGGTTTGAAAAAAAATGTATTTTCATTATACACAAACTATATAAACATCTGTATTGTTGCTATTGGCAACTGCATATAGTTTTGAAATAAATATAATACAGTCGGTATAAAATCTCACAGTCTCAATTCAGTCTTCACTCTCTACAGTTTTATAAGAAGTATTACAAATCGTGCATTTAATAATTGTTCAATTTTGAAAGCATAAAGCTTTATAACGTAATCTTTGTATAATATTATAAACATGCAGAACACTATATCTCAAAACGACGAGAACAACAAGATCCTGTCTTCGTCCTCAGCTGCCTCGATAACCGAACCTATAACGAAATCACAAAACGGACAAACAAAAAAAGTCTCAAACAGTGAAAATTTATCGACTTTAAAACAAACTTACGGATCGATGCCGAATTTAACGGCGTCTATAATAACCGATGATGACACTGCCGCGGTCCAAGCGCCGACTACCGTTTCGGTACAACAAGACATTTCCGCCGCACCGCAAAACGGACAAACAAAAATGATATCGACTATTCAAAATTTATCGACTTTAAAACGACCTTACGGATCGATGCCGAATTTAACGGCATCTATAACAACCGATGGTGGCACTGCCGCGGTCCAAGCGCCGACTACCGTTTCGGTACAACAAGACGTTTCCGCCGCACTGCAAAACGGACAAACAAAAAAGATATCGACTATTCAAAATTTATCGAATTTAAAACGACCTTACGGATCGATGCCGAATTTAACGGCGTCTATAACAACCGATGGTGACACTGCCGCGGTCCAAGCGCCGACTACCGTTTCGGTACAGCAAGTTTCCGCCGAACCACTTGCAGAATATTGTCCGAAACCGATTAAGTTAAGTACGTGTAATTTAGCAAACTACGCCGGATCGCAAATGCCGTATTACATTGGGTTGGTGAACGCGGCAGTCATGACTCCACCAGCTGCCGCGAGAGAAGTCGGTGAGATCCGATCGTCGTCCGTCACATCCGATCGGCACATTTCTGCAGAACCAAAACACGACGGATCAGGCAAATCGGATGCTAAGACGAGCCGAGATTTCATCAGTCGTCCGCCGAGAAGATTATGGCGTTCAATGCCGAACATTGCGTTGCATTACACGGATAAAGTTTTCTATGATACTACCGACATCGAGTGCATTACTCCGATGCAAGTTTCCCGTGAGTCGTTGAAAATTGTGATAGAGCCTGCAGGTGAGGTTACCCCGATAAAAACCAAACGTTGCTCGTTGTGGAAGCGGACGAGGAAATTCGTTCGTCGCGTCTTTTGTTGCGCTGCATGATAATAATATGTTGGTCTGCGGTAGTATAGAAAATACACTGTATAGTTTATACAGTGTTCAAACATATGAGTTATCACTTATCATATTATGAAATGTTACATACTTGTACAGTTGTACTTAGATATATATTCTTTAATCAATTGATTCAAATAATTTTGTGAATTATATTTTTTTATGAAATTTATTCGACTATAATAATATAGTCATATATTACACTGTTCAAACATAT
>VUJU01005612.1:0-13104 GCA_009835225.1 Aphis craccivora
ACAAATCATCTCCATTCAGAATCGTTTTTCGTATACAATGATACCTATCATTGGATTCAAATTTAACACTCTTATAATATAATGTAATAGTGATCCACACGGCACCTTATGTACAGCAGAGCGGTATCCACTTGCCCGCTTTTTTTTATTATTAATTAAAAAATTTATCACAGAACTTTTGTTCAGTATATTTAAATATGAATAAGTGATGTATATTAATAAGAGCATATTTAAAACCTCAGTATCCACTTTCATAGTTACCTCAATACCTCATAGATTTTTAAACTTGGCAGTAAAACCATAATAGACGTCAGACATATCATATTAAATATATGTTTGTAATATGTCTAATAAATTTGAAAGACATTATTGGAGCACTCTAATTTTGTTAGACTTTATTTTCATCGATAAAGCTCTTTTGAGTTATGTGCTGCCACCTATACGCCAACAGTACAATCTTTCAAAGACAATCATCTTTAAACGCAAAATAAAAAATCTATAAAATCAATAAAAATAATTAACAGCACAACATTAATAGCTAATTATAGCATTATAGTATTAATATAAATTAATACTTTGCTCATAGACGTATTTAGAGCCATTAAATTGAGTGGGCTCGAGCCCACTAACAAAAATGTATTATTTCAATAACATGTTTATTTAATACATTCATATTTCATTTAGGTGGGCTCGAAAGGCTGAAGGGTGAGGCCCACCCAAGCCCCCCACCCCCTATTTACGTCTATGACTTTGCTTACAGTTCAATAACACCGTGAATGGATGGCAACCAGTCCAAATTTTTTAATTGTTATGTATCTTATAAATTATAATAATACAAACATTGATGAACTTGTATGACCTATAACTACATTTTATTACAAAACATATATCAAATGAGGATTTATCTACAATCTATACAACAATTTTATAATTATTTTTTAAGAAAATGTAAATGTTAATACTTTTATATATAAAAAAAAAAAATGTTTTGATGACATCAAAATGGACTATGGTCCTGAGTAAATAATACTAAAAATTAACAATACACATACATAAAATCCATAAATATATATTATTTTTTTAAATTAATATATAAAATTGTACAGAAATCAAAATCAAGAAATGTATTTTATTGAATGCTTTCTATAACTATAAGTAATATAGTTTATGATTTTTATATCACATTAAATTTTAACATGGATAATATAATAATGAAAATGGCAAAAATCTGTATAATATAAGTATAATCAAATAAAGTGTATTATTAATTATATTTCAAAATAATGAAATATTTATAGATATTACATGAATATTGTATATAACTTTAAATTATACACATCAACTGACAACTTTCATAATCTTAGTCAATAGTGGTTCTAATTGAAAAATGTCTTTGTGTTAAATTCTTTTTTTTTTTTAATTTTTTGATGCTAAAACTTAAAGTGAGATGGATATTTCATTTAAATATTTATATTGTTATGTTTACCTAAACAGAAAATTGTATCTGCATCTTATTCATCCAATGCAAACCTTAGAACTTATATTAAGGTAATTACGGTTAAATTTATTATTTTTTAATTGTATTATAAGGGTACCTAAGTCTACACTCTACGGCCAGTAGAGTTCAGTATTTAACATAAAAGTGCTAAAAAGCAACTAAAAATGTAACCATTTGTCTATTTTGGAATATTATTCTTATTATGTTAATATTTAAATACCTACCTATAATATAACTATTAATCATTAATAATGATATATATACATAAATTATATTTTTTACCTGCAATAATAGTGGTTTCGAGATTTGTTGACCAATTAATTTTATCTTTATTTCTTCAAAAATCAATCCAAAAAAAGACAAATTCATTTACCTATATTTTTAATGAATGAGAACTATTAAATGACTAAAATTACCTCAGATGAAGATAACAGAGAAAAAATTGTTGGGGCATTGAAATTAATGATTCATTAGATAATGTTAAAATCGATATTCGATAATATAGATAGTTTGACTTCATTTCCCCACTACAGATGTGATGCACACAGCATACACTTTAGAACTAATAGCAAGTGTAGATAATTAGCAGTTGAAAATTATGGGACTTAAAAGAAAATTCATAGACGTGTATCTAAGAAAGTGAGAAATGTCAATCACTAGACTTAGATACTAGTATCACAGAATAAATAAATAGTACCTACCTATCTTAGTTAGTGTCTACTTATTTACTTTCATAGAATAAAATTACTAAAAAAAAAGTAGAAAACTATTAGGAATTTTAGGTAGTAATTGGAAAAAAAAGCCCCGTACCAACTAAATATTTTATTCGTCATTTTAATATGATTAACGAATTTAAATATAATCATTACATTTATCTATGTAACACTTTTTTGTCTATTATTAAATTAATAATATTATATAATATAATATAAATTAAATCTTTTTTATATTAAAACTTAAATTTTAAATATTTTGACTTAAAGGTTCTGTCACTGGACAACATCCCTCCTCATACTATGTATTATGTAAATATTTCTCCATGGTAAATATAATTTGCTTATTGTAGGTAGTAGGTATGTCATATGCTACAGATTGTGAATTTTTCTATTTTAATTAAAAATATATATTATACATTTTGAGTAGTTAATTATAATAATTTGGACTTCATTATCATTCCCAAATTAATTAATTATTTTAGAATATAAATTTTTCTAAATATCTTATTTGACTTTCATAATATACAATATAGATAGTCAATATATTGTAAGTACATACAATAGGTAACAATTATACATATCGAACAAATAATTCTTGAAAACATAAATAGTACCTATAACCTATAATAATTATTCTTAGAAATTTGAATATTAGGACACTATAGAACAGTATAGTTATATAGACATTATAGTTCACTATAGGGCAACGTTTCTTAAACTATGTTCTGCAGAACCCTAGGATTTCACAAAACTAAAGTGCTATTTTTCAAAATGTATAAAAAAATAAATTTAAAAAATTTAACTTAAGATTAGTAGCGACTAGCTGGAAAAAATGATTTACGTGTTACACTATTAAAACAAAGTTCAGTCTAATTATCGAGATGTAATATATAAAAAACTAAAAATCTAAAAAAACACATAGGGGTTCCACGGTCAAAAAAGTTAGGTTATCTCATCTTTTACATATCAAACTTATGGGGTACCTAATATAGATTTTAATAAACTATAATAGTATAAATCACAATAGTGATAACAAATTCACCAATAAAATAAACTCCAATAAAAATTAACTACAAATTTCATATTTTCTTTTTTTAGATTGAAACTAAAAAAATGTATTTTATTAACTAGTTATTATATTGTGATTAAATATTTTTAGTTTATTTTTGATAAATATTACAATTTTGTTTTCAGATCAAGAAATATATTATATTGAAGCATTACAATATATAAGAGATAGCCACATAAACATAATATTAAAAAACTTTCCTCTCGGCATTTGCATAAAATTTGAACATTATATCGAACAATTTCAAACAAAGTATAGAAGTAACAAGTCAAATTTAAATTTTTTTATTAATATTATAAATAATAATATTAATCAGACAAATTCAATATCATTCAGGATGCCAGGTGAAGTTAAGAATATAATTAATTAATCATTTAAATCAGGACAAATATTATTAAATAATGTACAGGATTCTTTAATACTTGATTATTACAAGACAAATGCAGTTTAATTTATGTGTTTACACTCTGCAAACATAATTCTGACAATTAAAATAATTTTATTTTTTTTTACGTTTTATAAAAACATTTTATTCAAAAGTTATATTATAATTTTTTTACATTTAATATTGAGGCTAATGGTTACAGTTTAAAATTAAAGTAATAAAAACATATATTTTTTATTAGCAAATTTAATATGAAATTTACACAAATTATAAATTAAAAATAAGAATGTGTTTTTTTAAATTTCATAATAACGTTTTGTTCAAAAGGTTATTTTATAATTGTTCTATATTTAACAATGATTCTAATGGTTATAGTACAAAATTTGTGAAATGAAAATTTATATTTATTTTTAGCAAATTTAATATGAAATTGGTATATTTACACAAATTATATATTTAAATTATTTTTATTTTTTTTTTATATATCATAATAACATATTATAGAAAAAAATATATCATAATTTTTTTACATTTAATAATGATTCTAATAAGTATAGTTAAAAATTTGTGAAATGAATACAAAAATTGATTATTAACAAAATAAAAAAGGAAATGGTGTGTTTCCACTTTACAATCATAATATTGACTATTAAAATTATTTTATTTATTTTAATCTATCATAAATAAACCTTTTATTCAAAAATTATATTATAATTAATATAATTTAAAATAAATATTTTATAATTTTATAGTACAAAATTTTTGAAATGAAAATTATATTTATTTTTAGCAAATTGAATATGAAATTGGTATATTTACAAAAATTATATATTCAAAATAAGATTGTATTTTTTTTAAATTTCATAAAAATGTTTTAGTCAAAAAGTTATATTATAATTTTTTTTTATATAATAATGATTCTTATGGTTATAGTTTTAAATATGTGAAAGAAATACCCATATTGATTATTAACAAAATAAAAAAGGTGATGGTGTGTTTACACTGTACAACCATAATATTGAGGATAAAAATTATTTAACTTTTTTTTATACTTCTTTAAAACATTTTATTCAAAAAGTATTATTATAATTTTACTATATTTAATAATATTTCTAAAGGTTATAGTACAAAATTTGTGAAATGAAAATATATATTTAATTTGTACAAACATAATATTGACGATTAAATTTATTTAATTTTTTTTTATTTTAATAAAAACATTTTATAAAAAAAGGTATATCATAATTTTTTTACATTTATTAATGACACTGATGGGTAAAGTTAAAAATTTGTGAAATGAATACTAAAATTGTTTATTAATGAAATAAAAATGGTAATGGTGTGTTTACACTGTACAACCATAATATTGAGAATAAAAATTATTTTATTTATTTTAATCATTCATCAAGAAACCTTTTATTCAAAAAGTATTATTATAATTTTACTATATTTAATAATCATTCTAATGGTTTTAGTTTACATTTCATTTTTACACAACAAAATACGACGGAATTTTAAATAATATTTATTTTATTTATTTATTTATTAATAAAAAATATTTTAATCAAAAAGTTATACTATAGTTATTCTACATTTAATAGTGATGCTAATGGATATAGTTTAAAATTTATGAAATGAAAACTTGTATTTTTTTATTAACAAAATAAAAAAGGAAATGGTGTGTTTACACTGTTAAACATAATACTAATTATTAAAAAATATTTTTTTTTTTATATATAAGGTGAAGCAACACATGGTTTTTAAATAGTATTTAGGTATATAAAAATGCTATTATCGTCATTATATGTAAATCCTATACAATATTATAATTGTTATTTCTTTTCCTTAAAACTAACTATATACAATACCGTATATTTATCATTTCATTTTCTTCCCCAAAGCAATAAGTCATAAATCATTTGACCTAAAAATAAATACCTATAAAATTTATTTTATGGTATTATATTCATTTATACAATATTTTGTGTCGATTTAATACTTTGTATTGATTATGTATTTTTATCTGTTAAAGTATTGTCATCTAAGCATTAAATTTTATTTATATTATCAAAGTAGGTATGCAGGGAACCAAACATCTTATTTTAACCTAACCTAGTTTCACTTCTAACCTTTTGATACTCGCTTTGCTGTGAAATTCGGTGTAAGTGTATACCTGTACCCTAGGTCGGAGAATTTAGTTGTGGAAAGTGCCTAAGGGGTCCTAACCGTATGAGGGGTCGAGTGAAATTCGATGTTGGGTTTTTGGAAGCCGTCTTTGGCGCCTTCGGGAGTGTCGAGTGAAAAATCATTTAACCGGAAATTCGGTATAGAAAAGAAATCATACACTAAAAAAGTAGGAAAAGTACTAAAGTCAAGTAAATAAATACGAAAAATGGTAATTGAGTATCTAGCTTTCAGTTCTAAACTAATGTAATACCGTGTCCCATTGCATGCCCAGTCCTTTTTGTATATAAAAAATGTATTTAGCGAAAATGGTAGTTGAGCGTCTAGCTAACAATCATCACGTCAATACGTCATGTACCTAAATCTATATCTGACAATGCAATCCGCCTGTGCCTCCGTAGTCGAAAGTCTAATGTTGTATTGTAGGATAATAAGTATAAAGTCGAATAACATGTGGATGTAAGCATTCAAGTTGAGTTTTCAGTTACCATTAGGAAAAATCGAACTAAACGCAATTAAACCCACCACGTAGGTCGTAGGCAATCCGACTGCATCGGATCGCGGACAATATGTGAATAGTAGGTCTATAATACCAATATAGTATAATATGTGTCCCGTTGCATGCCTGGTTCTTCTTTTATATTATAAAATGTTTTTAGTAAAAATGATACCTAGTTGAATGTCTAGCTATCAGTCATCATATGATGTAAATCGATGTCTGAAAGTTCAATCCATAATTGTCATACCTCCTAATGTCAAAGTTCAGATGTTGTTTTTGATATGTAAGAAACTATAAAATACATATTATATTTTTAATAATTTAGTAATAGATAAATATTTTTTATTTTAATTCATAAAACATATCAAATGTCATAAAAATTGAAAACATAACAATTCAAAATGTATGTAAGTACTCCCTTAACGCGTTGTAGTACTGCAAACACTTTATATGTATATATACTTATATTAATCGTAATATAATATGGTATTAAAAAAAAATCATAGTCGTGTGTATTTATCGTATAAGAGAAAGCAATAGCTATATATGATTTTATAGCTATATATAATTTTCAAAATTAAAAATAAAAAAATAAAAAAATAACTTGGAAAAAATTGGAAAAAAATGCAAAAAGTGAGAAGGAATCGATCGGCCACGTTAAGTAGAGCGCTGCCGTTGGATGCGCCAAATCGAAAAAATCCGTTTTCTTTTTCTTCAACCTTATTCTTTTGGATTTCTTTTCTTTCTTGCTCTTCTTCCGTTTGACACTTGTATGCAGACTTTCGTTCTGAAAATAACAACAAAACTGAATAATTCATAAGTTTTTAAGTGTATAATACACAAAATACCTGTTGTGGCAAGACAAGGGATTCTTTGCCCGCATCATGCATAACATGAGACCTTTCACCATTCTCAAAATATTTAAGTCTATCCTCACATTGTTGTTTCATTTTATGACCAAAAATATTACATGGATTATCTACAGTATAAAACATATTAATAAACAGGTTTAAAAATCAAATTGAGATAAGAATCTTAATAATACCAGAAAATGCATCAATTCGGCTGACAATGTTTAATTTATTTGAAAGAAAACGAGAAGCACGTCCTTTAAATTGACTGCCGTCTCGGCCAATAAATGTTGAATGATATATGAGACCATATTTAGGAGTGCTTGTTTTGGTTTTCATTGCTCTTAAAGAAAAAATAAACAAAATGAATTAAGAATGTTAACAAGGCTACAAGGTTTAATGAGTTACCTGAAAAGTGCTTTTTCTGCACCCAAAATTTGAACTGTAGATGCAGAACATTTAGCTAAATTCGTCCGTGAACCAGCTTTGGAAATAAGTATAGCTCCTACTTATTCACCAACTAAAGCAGCCATGTTAGGTGCAACAGACACCGTTTTGTTTTTTTAAATATTCTGATAAACTTCTTCTGTATATAATATCAATTATATCTAATTTAATCAATACCCATTGATGATTTGGCAGCACTCAAGATAGCTTCTGATATTCCTGCATTCATTATGATCTCAAGACCTTTTATTTTTTCTTCAGTAAGTTGCTTTCGATCACCAATATACTTCACTACTTTAGCGTATAAATAGTTCTCGGGAACAATCTTGTAAAGTTCTGGGAAATGGTATGAGTACCATTCTCTTTAACAAAAAACAAATCAAGTTATAAAATTATGCCAACGATTATTTCTAGGTATATATTATTACCTGATACACATAGAGTAAGTGTTTAAGTCTTTGTCTAACTGATCAAGCAATGAAACACTATGACCTAAGCTCATTTTATCTTCTAATTTTGGAGCAAATCCCTTCATGAGAGATAGGAAATGGTATCTAATACCTACATGATATCGATAATATAAACTAATAACTAGTTACATTTAAATAAAAATAAATAATAAGCATTTACACTTAATGAATTTATAAGTTAATTAATTAATATTACTTACCTGAAACATAAAAACACATTTTATGATTTAATGAACTTATTATTTTATAGAACTTTAAGAATTATTGGTCATTTAAAATTTGTAAGAAAATTATTAAATTAAAATTTCAAGCAAGAATGCATGATACAAATAATTATATCAAAGCAAAATTAAACAAACAACTTTGGATTTATCAAACGGTTTGCTACAGATTCCGCTCACTGAACAAGTAAGTCAGCTTTTGTCACAGAAAATATCACCGCCCGTTTCGAACGGATGCCTTTCGGCTTGAAAGGCGCTCCCGGCACGTTTTAAAAGCTGATGAACTTGGTGTTCAAAGACTTGAAGGAGTCAGGTGTGGTGAACACCTACCTGAATGATATTATCATACCTAGCTAACTGGGATGATATGATGCGTGACCTGAAAGAGTACTCGAGGAGTTAGTGAAGGCACGGCTTACCTTGAAATCGTTTAAGTGTAAATTTGGTGCAGAACAGTTGGATTACTTGGGATATCGGATCTTGAAAGGTGTGGTCAAGCCAGGTCGTAAGGTAGAAGCGATTATCAACTTTCCTGTACCTAAAGATGCTCATGAATTGCGACGTTTCCTTGGGTTTTCTGGTTACTTCAGGAGGTTTATCGTGAACTATGCAATGGTGGCAGAGTCTTTGACGCACCTGACAGGAAAAGAAGTTTCGTACCACTGTACCAGTGGGAGCAAAGTCAGGAGACCGCCTTTGTAAAACTGAAAAGGGTGATTAGTTCCGAACCAATTGTACATATGTATGACCCAACTGCAACGGTCACAGAGTTACATACGGATGCTAGCAGTAAAGCACTCTCGAGCATACTACTACAAGGACCAATGGCCACTGACCTATACATGGTGTACCCTGTCAGCAAGAAGACGACGGGTCATGTTTAGAATTATATGCAATAATTTGGGCCGTAAATCGGTTGCGCCTATACCTGTTAGGTATACGTTTTACAGTGATTACGGACTGCCAAGCTTTAATCTACCTGAACCTTCACAAATCAACAAAGCTGCATATAGCACGGTGGTATGACGTTCTACAAGAATATGATCTATGAATAAGTACCGACCAGGATCTAAAATGGCACACGTCGATGCACTTAGTCGTGCAATTTGCCGATGACGACCTAACCACAGAAACAGTTGATGCTGAACTTGCTCAGCATACGTATGTCTTTGTCGCCTTGTCAGTAATTGATAAAATCAGATTCATGCAGCAGAGCGACCCAGCAACTAAACAGCTGATACGACAGCTCGAGCAAATAGGGCCAAAAACAATACAGCTAACAGGTGACGTAGAACATTATGAAGTAATAAATGGTATATTACATCGCAGGTATGGCGGACGACGATCTAATTGTCATAGCTGCACACAACTATGGAGGGCATTTTTCACTGGATAGGACAGTGACAAAAATAAATAAGGATTTCTGGTTCTCACGGCTGCGCCGCTACGTACGACAACACATCAATATGTGTTTGGAATGCTTAACACACAAAAAACCATCACGAAAGCGACAGGGCCTGCTACAACCAATACCACCAGGAAGGACACCGTTTCAAGTCATTATGTGGATCATCTCGGACCCTTTGAGACTTATTCACTTATCTACTTGTTATAGTTGACAATCTAACAAAGTGTGTACATTTATATTCTTGTAAAACCACTGATGCAAAATCGATGGTACGCATCATGACAGAATTCATTGAAACAAGAGGTATACCAGACCGGATAATTTAAGGTCGTGGATCTTGTTTCACCTCACGTTCATTTGAACAGTTCTGTACTATTCATAACATAGAACATATAGTCAATTCTACAAGGCACCCACGGCAAACGGGCAGATGAAATGAGTAAACTTAACAATAGTAACGGAGGTACAAAGTGAAGTTAGTAGTAATATACTTAAAGGACAACATGCAATGTCCAGTGCATACAACCGCAAACATATACCAAGTGTCTTGACCTGTGCGAAATAGCAGTAATGCTGAGGGCATCAGTATTAGGCCAACGCACTAAATTATAGTCTAAGTACAGGGAGAAGTCACTACAGTAATTCAAAAGTTTCTAGGAGAGTAGACGAAGTTGCATCAGAGGGACAATCTACATATGCTACCATAACTCACATTTCTCAACTTGAGTCACGGAAGGTCCTTGACCAGGAATATGATGTAGATGAGACCAGTGTGGTGGATAGCGTTGAGGGGATTCTCACCAGCAACAAGGAAATAAAAGAGAAGCCGGCAACATATGTCCAAGAGGAAGCAACGCACAACGACATCATTAACGAAGTTAATTCACCTGAACCAGCGCCACCAACAACAGAGAACCTAGGTGATGTGATTGGTCAGCGTGTGAGGAAGACACCCAGGTACCTGAAGGACTATCTACCCAAGTAGCGCAGTAAAATTTAAATGCGTTATAGTATATCAGTAATACTAATTTTTTTTTTTTTAACGTTGTTATTATTATGTTTTATGTTTCATTGATTATGTTAATTTTTATAATTTTTTATTTAATATTTTATTATGAAAGAACTGAAAATAGTTTTAAGTGTTGTTTGACAGTTTCAGCTTGCAATATATTTTTTTTATACCTGATAAATATTGTAAGAAAGTATTTAAAAGTGTATCAAAACTGTACTATACACTCTTTTATTATGTTGATTTTTCTTATTTTATGTTAAAAATTGTTAATTTGTTTTATTATTATTACATGAAACAACTTAAAGACCGAGGACGACCCTTACGACAGGACGGCCGAATGTTGGAAACATTACACTGATGGGGCAGTAGCTCTGGGTGGGCCATCTTAGTTTCAGTTTGTCTTTTGCAGTTCTAATGCACGGATGTGTTACCGTGTGTGACACAGCATTCACTTATTTTAAGTTAATAGTGTTAATAGTAATACTCTACCTAATGTAATTGTATCAATAATATAGTCGAACCAGTTGTTTTTATTAACTAATCTTTATTCAATTAATACGCTTTTTGACATTTAGTATCAATTATTTCACTTATCCTTCTTATCCTTTTAATATAAGTGTAGTGATTAAAAGTAACGCTAACAGTAGGTATAGTTTTTACTCTATAAAGAAAAAATGCAAACATTTTATATCAATATTTGTCGATTAAAAGTTTAAAAAAATAAAATGAATAAATTGTATACATATAATTCTAATTTTAACTTCTGGATGATACCAACAATTTTTTAAGTGAAGAAACTCCAGGAAACAAATTGTGATAGTTTGTTACAGGCACATATGCTGCAGTGATTACACGTCCACCAAACCATCGCCCATGTAAAGCTGCTACAGATGCAAGTGCAGTTTCAATTGTTGTACATTTGACATACACATTGCCCTGTGGAGATGCTTTATCCACATACACATGCAAAACACCACCGTGTTTGTTACATTCTTCAATAACATCATCTCTAATTTCAGTTTCCCAAGTAGTATTACTATCTACATCTTCTTTGTTTGGATCAAACATGTTGGCCAATAAAAAGCATTGAGTTGCAATTGGAGGAGTCACTTGAACAGCTGGTGTAGCTGGAGCTGCTGGTGTTACTCCGGTGGCAACTTGCAGCGCATTGGCTGCAGCCTGTGGAATTGGGAACCCAGTACCTTCTGCTAATTTGTACATCAGTTGCAGTCTCCCTGTAGCTCCCAAATCATAACCGGCTCTGTCCAACTCGTCAACTTCAAAAGCAGTTTTATCATACATAGAATGATTTTCAGTTACGTGACCCACCTTCATAGGTCGACCAGCTATTTCAAATCCATTCAAATGTTCAAGGGCTTTTTTAGCATCTTCTGCATTGCGATAAGTTAAAAATCCATAGCCTTTGGATCGGCCTGTTTCAGTGTCCATCATTAATTGTATGTTATCAACGTGTCCAAAAGGCTCAAATATTCCTCTTAACATTTCTTCAGTGATGTTATAGTGTAATGAACCAACATATAATTTCATTGGGCCATAGTGTGTACGTTGTACCATATTTGGCATTGAATTAGCCATACGGTTTTTTTCTGCCTGAGTGGGCTGTACAACAATAGGAACACCTAGAAGCTTTTGGCCGTTCAGACCCATAGCAAGTGGAACTGATTCAGGATCTTTAAATTCTATATAAGCAATACCCTTAAACCGCCGAGTTTTATTACAAGTGATCATTCTAACATCTCTAACTTTGCCAACAGATGAAAAAAATTCTTCTAAATCTCTAGCTCGAATTGTTTTTGAAAGTTGCATACAAAACACTGTCCTAGCATCTCTTTCTTCAGGAGTTAACATACTAGCAGGTGGCACTTTGGATGCTAAAGGAGATTGTTTTCTACCATATCGAGGAGGAGGTAATGGTGGTCCATATTTGGGTAGTTTGACCGGAGATCGTGAACGACTCCGTTTGTCTTTAGATGTACGTCTACGTGAATGTCGGTCTCTGGAACGACTACGATGTCTATCCTTTGAACGACTTTTTCGTCGATGTTTGCGATCTTTGGACCGACTGTGTTTGCGAGATTTGTCGCGCGACCGAGATCTAGTACGATGGCGACTTTTACGAGACTTGTCTTTCTCTTTACGGGATTTTTCCTCAGTGCCGTTACTTTCTTTGGGCTGCGCCTCTGGCTCTTTTTTGTTATAGGGCGCTTCAAGCAACGCTTCAATGTCAAAATCGTCCGCCATTATCAATTTGACTGGAGATGGAAGGAAACGGCAAGACAATATTGCGTAACAAAACAAATAGTATTAGTTCGGCACAGGCCAC
>VUJU01005613.1:0-13101 GCA_009835225.1 Aphis craccivora
ACAATGATAATTATCATTGGATTCAAATTTAACCGTCCTACAATATATAGTGATCCACACGGCACCTAATGTACAGCAGAGCGGTACCCACTTGCCCGATTTTTTTTTGTAAATCTAAGCTAGTTGCCACTAAAATTATTTTTGAATGTATACGTAGATTTGTCATTGATTTTTAGTTTTAAATAATAGTACAATATGCAGTGTATATTATACACCATTGTATTGTTTTTCTAACATATCGATAAAATTGAAGCCAGACGAGTGTACCCTCAGTTTAAAACAAGTAAGTTATATTATAATTGTAATATACCTATAGAATAATATGTTGTCAGTACATACTTTTAATTTTTACAATATGTTTGTTTCTAAAACGTAAATTATTTATACTATTTATCTTTTTAAATTTTTTTTTCTATATATATAGTATATACATATACATAATTACTTTAAAGGGTACACGATTAATGATATTATGATTTATATTTAATATTTTTATTACTATAAACATAAGTATAACATGTATGGTAAATATATATATATATATAAACAGTCAATAGATTCTATAGACTGTAAGTAGTGTAAGTAATTATATAATGATTAGCTTAGTAAAAAAAAAAAAAAAAATGGAGATCGGATTTATAGGTTCTTAAAAGTTTAAATATTATGTTAACTATAATATCATTACAGTCGGTAATCAGTATACAGTATACACTAATGAAAACTTAAAATATGTTTTATATTTTTACAATATCTTATTAAAAACCATTCGTTAAGTATATTAGTTCATGGCATTTATTTTTTGTATTTGTTAAACCTAACATTTTATTTTTAAATGAAATATTCAATAGGTAGTCAATATCCATACTATTAATTGAAATGCAGAAGAAAATATCCAGTACTCTTCAAACAAAACAAAAATAGTTTTTTCTTAAACATATTATGGTGAACTATATGTATAGGAATCTACTGGTTTTAATTATATCGAGTTGATAAAACTATATTATACGACTTTAATGTGCCACTAATTCCTTTAAAATCCTCTTAAAATAGGAGATCGGTAGAAACACGATGTTTTAAAGAAGTAAAAAATGTTATATTTGGATTATTATTATAATAATTAGTCGGGTTAAAAGTCGCTGTAGATCATAGATGGTTGCGGTGATTTATTTGAAAAATGAATTATGAAATGATAATTAAACTTATAAAAGTTATATTATCTGTAAATTATGGTTATTTATTGCACAGTTCATATTTTGTAAATTGCAAGACATAACGACAAGAAATCGGTAATGGAATGTTACAATATTGTTATAATATTTGGTCGATACGATTGAAAATCGTATTTTGGACATATTGGTTAAGTACTCGAAACTCTAAGTCTTTATTGACTTGTCTTAATTTGAGCTCTGTTCGTTTAGAATCATACATGGCCCGAATAATTTTTTTTCTGTTAAGCCTCTATTACAAACTTTGTGCTGCACTCAGACGTCGAGCGACACTCTCTGCACGACCCGGGCGGAATCGATAAACGACGAATATAATATTATAGTGTAACGCGTTCGACGCATACACTCGCGTATAAGTGCAGGGGGGGTGGATGTAGGGGTGTGAGGGGTGCGAAACGGAAAAAAGGAAAACCCGAGCAGCAAAAGCTCGGCGATCGTATAATAACGTATCTACATATATATTTATAATGGTCGTGCGAACGGTGTTTCGAGTTCACCGCGCGGGCAACACTGCGGTATCGAGCACGGCGCGCCGCCGACCGAGTACACACCGCCACCGACGTTATTCGCACGCCGTCGCCGCGCCACCGTATACGTCGGCGAGTCCCTTCGTAGCGTATTTTTATTGTGCGCGCCTGCCCGCCATCATCGATCGCCGCCGCAGCCGACCCGCCGCCGCCGCCGCCGCCGCCACCGCCACCGATACCATTCTCACCGGTCTCGCGAAAGCTGACCGTCGCGCGCGTACATACGTCAGTCTCAGTCATCGCCGCGCCCGATTAACCGCGAGAACACCACCCGACTTGCAGTTGTTTTCCCGGTTACCGTTTCGGGTCAATCGCTTCCCTCGGCCGGTCGCGCCACTCGTCAAGTGAAAACAGCCGCGCTCCGTTCCGCCGCCGACCTCCTAACCCGGAACCGCGCGGTCGCCGCCATGGTCAAGCACAACACGGACACGAACGGCATTGGATACGAATGGGAGTACGCCAAGGTGAAGGATGACCGGACGATATGGCAGAAGATCATCATGGGCATTTACAACCCGAGCTCGCACGAGTTTCTCGGCCGGTCCGCCAAGAGTTGGGGTGAATATATCATTATGCTTATTATTGATATTATGTAATATTGTAATATAGGTAGCACCTATAAGACGTATACTTAGACCGTTGCTACATTACATAACGCAATATTATTTTATACATTGTTGTGTCTACAAACGATATATATATATATATAATCACATGACATAATATATATATATATATACGGTGGATATCTGGGGGTGGAGGGTCGTTCAGAATAGTATACAATATTACGTACATAAAATACTAAATAGTATTTTCTACACATTTTGAAAACAAAGTTGTTGGTAATTTATCACGATGATTTGCGGGTATCTACTCATTATTGTACGCCACGATTGACACGATGGGTGGGTATAGTATAGTATAAATAGGTAGCAGTATTGCTAAAAGCTAATGATTTTGTTATTGTTATTATATACTCGGCTAACGTTTTCCACTCTTCCCCTAGAGACACCATTGAACAAAATCACGTCCACACCACTATAGTAGTGCGTGTTACCCACGCATAACTGATGACCCACTCACCACTTGCATACCCACCAGGACCACCACACCTCAAGCGCGTACTACCACTTACCCCATTCACACGTAATATCTACCTTTCCTATGCAAGTGTCGTGCTGAAGACACGCTTTTATCGCGCCGCTCGTGGTTGAGCCTAGCTGTTTCGAAATTAATTTTTTCCCATCATACGATTTGGATATACAAATCATCACATATACCTGCAAGATTAATTAAAATAATTGGGTCACAGGAATTATAATGGATTTTGGTGGCCTTTTCCACACTCGGGAATAGGGAGTCGAAAAAGTTTGAAAATCGTTTTCGCTTTACGTCATATTGTAGATCTACGCGACGTGGTTCGTTCAGTCTAACGATGGTTTTCTCGTATCGCTTAACTTTTTAATTTTTACTAATTTTATTACCATGCGATTCAGCTACACTCAAATAAAATCGATCAATAACTCTCCTATTAATACAAATTATAGTTGTTATTATATGCCGTTGTTTTTTTTTTTATGAATAATAATTAGTACATTTAATATGGTCATCATCGTTTAAAAGTAGCCCAGGTAACCTTATGTATTAGGTAACTATTTACTTTATTATACCCGCGAATCTAATAAATTGTTTAATATAGCAAATTTCTGCGAAATATACGTATTTCTGTACTGAGAAAGACGACGTACCGTCCGTACCGAAAATATAAAATGCTTCGCACTAGAAAAACGAAAGGAAACATCGTTCGCGATGATAAAAGTCGCAAGCTCACCAACACCGCGCGTCTGCACGTATATGCTCGCCGTATCTATGGTTTTTCTTTCTTTCTTTTCTGCACATCTTAACCATTTATTTTTTCTCAATCATTTTTCTATACTTTTTAGCTATTTCATTTTGTTAACCCGGAAGTTGTAAAAACATATAAACAGACATAGGTCTACGTTTAGACTATACGACGACGCTAAGAGAGAACACATTTATTTACGTGACATTACTATACCAACTGCAAGTTTATAACTTGAATAATATGCGACGCGTGTAACAGGGTGCACCGGCTTGTACGAATCGATACCTAATATACAATTTTGACGGTGGTGACCTACCAACATAAAAAGATTTCAATAATTTATTTATAATATTTAATACTTTATATTTAACATAAAACGATCAGATACATAAATCGGATTCCTAATATTACTTATTTCATCAATCTCATATTGACAATATTGATAACATATGTCCCATATTATTATAAATTATTACTGTTATAACGTCATAATTACTAAATTACCTGTTAATATCATTGTCGTTGGACGATGTTATTGTATAAACTAAGCAGTTTTTACCACAATCCTTATTTCACATGATATTATTGATAAATGTAAGTACCTATAGAAAATGTTTAAAGATGAAAACAATTGTACAATTTGTACCTATATACTTAATGTACCTAGGTTTAGATTTTTTTTAAATTAATTTTACCTAACTGGTATTCTCTCTAAAGATTTTATCGGTATACAGTGGATGTAACATAATGAATATTTTGCATACTGTATATTATATAATCTCCAGTTAATTCGGAATGTAAGCCTAATGTATTTGTGTGTGTATGTGTTATGTGTGGTTGTATGTACACTCGCGGGCGCGGGTTTGTGTGCAGTTTGTTAATTTTATATGTCGAGTAAACGTCGTTGCCAATACCGTCTAAGAATAGAAGAAAAACACGCACACGCACGAAATATATAAGTATATAGCATATATTATAATCGTGAATAGCATCACGCTCATGCATCTTTCCCATGATTTTAAGAACTGTGACTAAAAGTATTTCTAAGTTTAGAACAACCTCCGCTAGTTTCGTTTCGTCGGATTAACTACAAAATTACATTAATGTAATATACGTATATATTTATTTACAATCTATTGGGACTCTTAAGTTAAAAGCCTTTCCTTTCAATAATATTTTACAATTTTGGGTGTTCTATTACACTATTTGATAGTAGTTTGCAGTTATAGTACCTATTATACAACTTTGCTCTTCATCCTGTCAATGTATTTTAGTATGGTAAAGTTCAGCTGTGCAATTTTTGGGAGGGGGCGAAGGAGACTCCAGGGGATAGTCGTTCGGATCAATTTTTAAGGTGGAAAAATATACTGTATCGTTTCAGTGATTATCAAATCACAATAATGTTTAAACTTAACAGGTAAATGAATTTGCAACTGTATAATTATTATTATTTACATAATTTTATTATGATGTATAAAATAAGGCATAAAATGAAAATAAACAAATAGGAACAATAAGGACGAAACTATAATAGGTAATTGTATTCTATATTGTGCAGTAGGTATTATATATTATGCTAACAAAACTTCAATATATCATATATATATTACTCAAAAGTTTGAGTTAAAAACATGAAATACAAAACGCGAGATATAATCGTAGTTCCATTGTTCCACTGGTAAATAATAATTTGGTGTAGATATAAATATATAATATATTATAGTATTATTATATATGTAGATATGAGAATCGCCTGGTTTGGTTTCTTTCCCTTACGGCCACAATAACTTATTGATTTTACTGGCGTTCCAGGCTTTGGCTAGGTATTTGCTTTATATAGTCCGTTCTACGCATGTTTGATATTATTATTCATTACTTAAAAGTTACAACTCATTATACGTAATTTATACTACACATAAAGTGATTGTAAACATTACAAATTCTGTACCAACCGAGTTATAAAATTATATTAGTTATATAAACTAAAATACACTGAAGTATAATAAGTATATAATATCACAACTTTTGATTTTAGTATGTATTAAACATTTAACAGAAACTTAAAAACATTATGTTTTATTGAAAAAAATTCAACAAAAGTTGCCAAATTTGTATACTCTCATAGATTATAAATCATAATCGTATCTTAAAATAGGTTTAAATTTATTATGAAAAGCCTAAAATACTTCAAAATATAAATTAATAATAAATGCTATTTCATGGTTTAATACTTTATCTAATCTTTATCTAATCTTTATCTTTATTATCTAAAATCCATGGTATACCGCGAGTCTGTACAAAATAATAAACGGGATATTGAACCACAAAATTATGAAATGAACTTATTAGGTAGGTATATACTTTTTAAAACATCTGTAAACTAAACACGAAACACCAAAATATTTTAATACTTTTTGTATACTTTTATATTTTAAAAATTGGAAATGTATCTATTATAATGGTTTTTTTAGTACTAAAAATAGATGTACTTAAGTCTTAAATAGAAAAACTTGCATAATAATATAATATTTACTTATCTGATATTTATATCATGTAATATTAAATAATATATTCAGACTTCTGAATTAAACAAAATTAAAATAATATGTACATATTTAAATTAAATAGAAATATTTTAATATTTAATTTCAAAGTAATACAAATATACTAATAAATAACAAATACTTTTTATGACTTAAATTAAAACCTATATGATTATATTTATTAATGGCAAAGTGCCTTTGATGAAATTTCTTTTGTGAAATAACATCGTGGACACACTCATAAATTCCTTATAATATTATAATATATAATATATATATAGTAAGAGAGATATATTCACAACAAATACTGATCATATTATTGTATTAAAGGTAATAAGGTATTATAATGTACTACTACTATTATTGATTATTAATACCAATAAGCAATAATATTATAAGAGTGTAGACTGTAGACTGTAAATTATTTTTCAAATTGTCAATACATTTTAGATTTAGAATCTCATGAAAAAACGTCAATAAAATTAAACAAGTATAGTAAATAGATGATAGTAAAAAGTAAATGATCATAACTTGTAGTGAACTTTAAGTTATAATTCTTGCGGTTTGAAAAAAAAATCTAAAAGGTAAAAATATCAACTAAATACTAATTATCTATCTCTTTATATCCAGTCGCCAATGATAACTGTTACTAAAAAGTAGGCGTTTATATTGTATAATATAGCAGTAGGTAGTAGATTTAAATGCTAATACAATTAAGTGTGCCTACATAAAATTCTTAATTATTAAATACCTTCACGAAGGCGAAATTGTATTTTATTAATAATACGTCATGTTGTATTAAAAGTAGATGACAATTATTTATGAATGAAATTTTACACTGAACTGTATCGTATTGTATGTATCGTATTTCGTAAGTATCCGTATCGTAATCCATAAGTATTTGTATGTTGCATTGACGTATTGTAGACTAATGGCATAGCTATAAATATTTAAAATTAAAAGTGAAGATCGAGTAGGAGGCTTCAAATAATTTATTCAACACCAAAATTCCTCTATTCCCCCTTCCACCTAATAAATAAAATAAATAATAAGTACTTATTTTACATGACGTCTATAGTGCCTAGATTAAATTTATATCAAATTATTATTTATGTTAAATTATTATTGTAAATTCTAATCTATTGATTTTAAAATTATATTTATTCCTTCATTTTTACTGTGTAAACGTTTTCAGTAATACTGTCCCAAAATATTTTTCTATATTTATTTTTAGATCAAAAATCTCCTCAGCTTAGAACTTTCAAAATTCTCATTAGTTTTTCATAAAAGGTTATTGAAAATAGTCTATTTCTTTTTATTTGTAAAAGGAGTTGTTATCTTATATAAATGAGTTTACCTACCTAATAAAATTAGACTAAAAACGGTAAACTTGCTGAATCGTGAAATTTATTTTAAATATTTAATTATAACGCCAAAAATAATATTTCAAAGGATGTTAGTAATCTTATATTTACTTATAATTTTATTGGAATTCGTTTGCTATTTTTATTAGAATAATTTATTAATAATTCAATTTAAAAAGATAAACAGTTTCTAACTTTCCATTTTTTCAATAATCGTAAATCTAGGACCTAAGTTTTAAGTACACTAATTAATTGTGATAATAGCAATACATGTATTTATAAATTATAATTTTATATTGTCTTTTTTAAATGTTGTCCTAAAAAACTTAACTACTGTAATTATTATTACCTTGTTTGTTTTAGCTAGATCAATTTACGAAATTAAGTTATTTTTACTTATTGTTTATAATTTAGGTATTAATTATTAAATGTACCTATATTTACAAGTTTACAAATTTGTAATTTTATATAATATACAATATATATTTGATTAAAATCAAGTATAAATTTTTCGTGAATTCAACTTAATTGGGTTTATAATCTATATGATATGTGCACAATGCTTTATTTTAGTAGCTAAGATCAAAAATAAACCTATAATATACTGTTTCCAAAAATGTTTAATATATTAAATTTATTTTAACACTTTAACAAAATAACTTATCATTATACATAGGTTTTTATACACGAACCAGCATTATGAGATTTAGAGTTCCAAAGTTATATGTCACCCAAAACATGTGCACCTAGCTGCCACCTACACTTGCGTATGTATGTTACCAACTCTCAGTAGCGTATTTACGGGGGTGGGTCTAGGGGTACTGGAACCCCTCTCAGAGGAAAAAAACCGATACACATTCGTCATTCCTGCAGTATAGTTAAGTAGGTAATACGTATAGAAATTGGTATTCTGTGTATTCTGACGATAGTTTCAAAGTTACGGTTAAATATAATGTGTGATAAAGGCAATAGATATATAGTTATCATAGTTTATATAAATTATTTAATTATACATAAGCTGTGGACCCCTCTAGAAAATTTTTGAAAATACGCCACTGCCTACTCTTATAAAACCGCCATTCGTGTAGCAAATGATCTACCTTGGTATAATAATCTACTTACAAATACATTTATTTTCATATTTATAACGTTTAATATATGTTAAACACTCCAATAGAGTATTGTTATAAATACTTTATTACCAATAAAGTATCTATCAGAGGTTAATTACCCCCACTATGCTTCTAAAGGATAATGATGTAAATGTTCAGATGTCGTTCCATGCATTTTTTGAAGTATTCTCATTGATGTGACCAAATAGGTAGGTTAATTAATGTTTGAGTGTTAGATTGTGTTTGCGAATTAACAAAATTTTCTGAATAGTTTACAGACTTACAGTTAAGTTAATGATTATAACAATGGTTTTATATAATTGTATACATAGTTTCCACTTATCTGAAATAATAATTTTAGTTCGCTAATTAAACTTAGTAAAATATAGTAGATGACCTGCTACGTGAATGTCACAGAATCGTACATACACATATTGACATATATGATTGATTTATCCAAATTGGATAATTTTCACATTATTATTACAATATTATACCGCATAACGTGTAAAGTTTTTCAGTTATTTTTATAATAATAATTCGATTTATATTCTTCATGAGTCATGATATTTGGAATAAACTACAGGTATTTTCATCTATCATTTCCTAAGTCCTGTGCATTGTTAAAAATGTTGTAGTTTTAATACCTACTCATTTATTTTTAACAATGCCCAAAAATGTATACTCGTAATTTCTACTTTTCCGTAACAGAAACATTTATATTTATATCAATTAGAATAATATTATAATGAAGGTATACAACTATTATAAATATTATTATCGTACATAATATTTAATTTAATTTTTTTTTTTTGTGAATAAAATGGTTTTTTGTTAAACATTTAAAAATTGTACATATAAAAATAAGATGACTCGATTGAAGGGGTGATGTCCATTTCAAATAATTTGAACTTAAAGTGGGGGTAGATAGGTATTGTACAAATGTAGTTAGGTATACAAAATTAAAACTGGATTTAAACATAATATAAAATATTATATAGTAGTGTATAATCAAAATATAATTACATAATACATAATATACATACTTAAAGTTTATAACTTTAAAACTACACTTTTAATTAAAAAAATAAAAATTTTATGTTTCAGGAGGAATTCTACTCTTTTATGCCGTGTTTTATTCAAGTTTGGCATGTATGTTCGCCATATGCATGAAAGTGCTACTATCTACATTGAATGACCATACACCTCATTTCACATTGACCCAATCGATAATCGGCACAAACCCTGGTTTGTAAACGTAAAACTTAACTAATATTATCTTATTCCATTTTAACTATACGTTGAAGTATAATGTATAGTTAATAGTTATTATTCAAACTATTTTGGTGCATTCTGTTGTATTGACTTCATGATTTCATGTACACACATTTTATCAGATTATAACTAAGTAGATAGGTATTCGTATTATATTTAAACCCGTAAATAGATTTTACTACAATCGCACTTTTCGCAGTTTGCACATCGATTTAATTATGTTACAAATGTTCGAAAATGTCTTCAATACCTACATATTTTACGTGTATTCAAAGACAATAAACAATACCACGATATTTTTTTAGTGATTATTACTGAAAAAAAATAATACAACATTTTCGTGGGAATTTGTTAAAAACAAATTGTTAGTAGGAGAGATCTTTGTAATAACATTTTTTCAGGATGTACCTGCCATGGTTTTTTAAATTTTATCTTTGATCAATTATTGCCTATGAATATTATATAATATATAATCATGTGATGGGTGTAAATATTATATGAATACATACTAAATGTGTTTTACAGGACTAGGATTTCGACCCATGTCTCCAAACGTCGAAGATGGATCACTAATTTACTACGCGGCAGACAACGCAACTAATGTAGAGGCATGGACTAATGAATTAGACAAGTTTCTTGCTGGTCAGTAAAAAAAAAAAAAAAAATAAAATACAATATAATACCTATGACAATCATAGGCGTAAGTTATCTTACCTTACAAAGCGAACAAAAATGTGTACTCCTGGTAAAATTGAACCTACTAACCTCTACCATAAGTATATTTAAGTTAGTAGGTAGGTACCTACTAAAAGATCCCAAAATAACATTTTTTTAAACAGTCTTACACGCGTTCTGGCGTACTAACTTGAGTTTTATTCTAATAATATTTTTAAAAATAATTTGGGATTTGTTATAAACTTATATGAGTAAGTCTATTTTGTATCCTGATAGCTTGCAAGGTAAGCATTACGCACTCGCATACAAGTGTCACGTTACATCAAAAATCCAAATTATTTCATGGCGAAATGCTATTGTAAATCATAGCTCTAAATGAGTTCCATCACACCAATTTGAATTTTACAACGATAATAATTTTAAAATCAAATTTTTTTACGTTCAACTTTAGATCCTTCGAGCCAAATTTCAAATTTACTATTCCTAAAAAGATAAAATCTCACTTGAAATAAAGAAAAAATAGAGTTTTTTTATAATCCTGATTCGAAGAATTCAAAATAGATTTCATAATAAAAACTTAAGTTAGTACGTTGCAACGCGTTATAGGTATATAGATTTATTTATTTTTTTACAAAAGTCAGTTGTTAAAATGTTTTAATGTGGTTATACTGGTTATAGTAACAAATATTTTTAAAGAAAGATATTAACATTTTTCAAAAATATGTCACATTATATAAAATTGGTCTGTACATTATCAAAGATTTAGGCTCAAAATTAACTTTTTGTACAGGGTTGAGGGAACTTGAGGCAGTGAAGCACTGAAGCAAAGTAGAGTGTTATTCGAATGAAATTATATCTAAATAATTATTTAGATAACATTTTATTTGAATAAATAATTTTACGAATAATTTTTTTACAATTATTCGAATAAAAAATAATTTAAATAATTGTAAAATAAAAAATAATTAATAAAAAAAAAAATTAAAATAAATAATTATAGCAAATTTTGAATTTCAATAAATACCTAAGTCACATAAGAGTATCTAATAGTAGCTAATTTTAATTATAATTCAAATATTAACTTAAAATTATTCGAATATTATGGTTGAAATTTAATCGAATAATCGCGATTTAAAATTATTTGAATAATAATGTTTTCAAATTATTCGAATAATTATCTACATAAAATGCGGCACTTCTTTGTAGTGAAGACGCGTAGTATTCCCATATAGCCATATGGCCACATTTGCTGACTCCCTCTACATGGAGGCTGCGCTTATAGCTTAGTTAGTAAAAAAATTAGAAGCTAATTCTTTTAAAATGGTTTCAGTTTATAAGAACAAGACATTGTTGCCAGACAAAGGTAATAATCAACAGAAATGTGGTTACAATATGCCACCACAAAAAGACAAGGTTTGCGAGGTCAGCCTAGCCAACATGGGACCATGCTCATCCGAATACAAATATCAATATCCAAAAGCTCAGCCCTGCGTTTTCATTAAGCTCAATAAGGTTTGTACTCATAAAAGTTAATTAATAATAATTTCAAATGTATGCACGACACCAACATTATTGTAAACTTTAATATAAAATCAATTAGCACAGTATGTTGTATTGTCTACATATTACATACATTATATTTATAGTTGATTATTGTATGTAGATTATTATAATTTGAATTTAAATATTCTGTAGATTTTCGACTGGGAACCAGAATTCTATAATAATAAGACAGACATTCCAGCTGACATGCCACAAGAACTTAAAGACAAAATTGGACAAAGAATGAAACATGAGGTAAATTATTTCAGAATAATATTCGATATTTCGATAATATTTAATACCAATATTATTTTTCATATTTACATTTATAGTTATTTACAATATGGGTTACCTGCGACGGAGAAGCGCCAGCAGACAAAGACAATATTGGACCACTAAAGTTATATCCACAAGACGGATTTCCTGGCTACTACTACCCATACAGAAACAAACGCGACTACCTTAGCCCATTAATTGCCATACATTTCCTAAATCCAAAAAGTGAGAGTATAGAAATATTTTAATTCATTAATGTTCACTTAATTAGTTCCAAACATTCTTATATGAATCAAATAGTTACTTAAATATACAGTATAGTAGGCATATAGTATATCTATTACATAAACAATAAACATAGGTATACTTGCATTATTGAAAGGATGCTTTGTGAAAACCACTTATAATAAATGAAAACAGGATTTATTATTTGTTTATTATAAATTATTAAATATTATGTAATTGCTCATTATAAAAATATATATTAAATTGAATTATAAAAAACCTATTTCTATAATTTTCCAGTTAAAATAATAACGATAATAATATACGTATGATATATTAATATTTGTTATAGCTAAGTATTAAGTATGGTCAGTAAGTTTTAGATTCTGAACGAAGTGAAGAATATATTGATTTTACAATGATGTGTTGTTTTTTTTGTGTCTGTGTACAGCATAACTAGTCGAAATAATGCTCCAATTTCAAACTATGG
>VUJU01005615.1:0-13088 GCA_009835225.1 Aphis craccivora
TTCGTTCAGAATCGTTTTTCGTATACAATGATAATTATCATTGGATTCAAATTTAACACTCCTATAATATATAATAATGATCCACACGGCACCTAATGTACAGCAGAACGGTACCCGCTTGCCCACTTTTTTTTCTTAAATATGATTGTTGAAATAAATGTTAATGATATTAAGGACATCCATATCAAGATATAAGAAGGTGTATATGATATTATTCAAATAGGGCTAAAAACTAGTTGAAATTATATAATAATATGGCACAGTTTCACTTAAATAATTTTAAATAGGTAAGGAATATTAAAAATTTTAATTGATTTTAAGGTATTCAAAGAATTGCCTAAGTTTATTTTATATCATGAACATATTTATGTATAGTAATTGTAGAATTTTTTTATTGAAATAAGTTATTAATAATGATTTAATATATATATATATATATTATATTAATTAGGTAATATAGGTACTATTATAATAAATGGCACATTTTTAGTAATAATTAATAATTCAATTTACGATATAATGTATTGTAAAATTAACTACTATGAATATATAATAAAATATATAGGTTGACAGACTGTGTCCGCTCAGGAAGGATTCTTATGCAATATGCTTGAGTATTGGTTTATCATTAAATTAAAATTTAACACATTCATTAATCATTATAGTGCCTTGCTCAATAAAGACGACTAGGTATTATAAGGTATAATCAACATATTGTATATTGTACTATATAGTAGCAGTTATCAAATAGTTGCCCATTTTTTAAAACAATTGTTACGATTGCAGGCATTCTTCAGAGTTCATAATATTCTAAACTGTTTTTTCTATTTTTTTAAAGAAGTTTTTTTTAAATTATTTTCAATAATTTGATTTGCATCTCGGTCTCACAACGATAGAATTTTGTTTTGTTATGATTGAAACCAGATATTTTTATATTAGTTTCATTGTTCTGTTAATTTTTTTAGAACAATATACATTGTATAAATTATTATACAATAATATAGGTAATTATTATACAGTTAGTATCTAACCTAAGGGAATTGTCTATGATGTAAAGTTTTTATTTTTTTCGATAAAATGATTATGGAAGATGTTGTTAAATTATAAAATTCAATGATTTCGTGTTTTTTAAATGTTTATAAAATAATATCAAATCTAATATTTAAAAAATAAAAATGTAATATTGATGAAAATTTAGAATATAAGTTAAGTGACTTAATTTCTCCTATAGAAACTTTAAATTTTATTATAAAAACAGTAATAATGTCCAGCAATTAAAACAATTGTACTAACTTCGAGTATAAAGAATAGTGTTCTTATTTCTTACCATTAAGTTTCACAGTTGGTCAAATTGTATATATTGGTGCATATTTTAACATTTTTTACTAGCTCATTATTTGCATTTTGATTAAAACATATTTAGAGTTAGTACATGACTGATAACATTATCAAAACCAAGTTCGTATTAAATTTTAACATGAGTTACGTAACGATAAAATATTCACGTGTTATTTTTATGAATTATAATACATTGTACACTGCAGTACCTCCGTACCTATATGTAGTAGGGTGTATATTTTAATGACTTTATTATAACGAATTCTCGGTACCCACAGGTGTTGTAAAAAATCAAATCCATCGTTTATATTATTGTATACCTACGTCGGTAAAATAACGCACACACACACGAATTGCGGCACAGTAAATGCGATATAATCATCGCGGCACACCGGCCCGTAATTAGTTGCGAGTGAGTCTCGGGACAATAACAAAAAAAAGGTTATTACATTGTCGGCCGACGACGGCGGTAAAATAAAAAGACGGACATTTTCAAAGAAAATCGGCGGCTGTCGACGACAGATTTTGTATACTATAATATAGTATGCATGTATACTTATATATATATATAGGTAGGTACACAATATTAGTATTATTATATTATTACGTATTTATGCGTATCCGATTGCGGCGAATAGGCCACGTTTTAACGGTCATGTCAAAGGGACGAGTGGCGTTCACGTCTATAGAGGTATAGACGAGCATCGAATGCATATTATATGTAATAAAAATGATTTGGGGTATTAGAAAAAGCGGCATTCGTTTACGATCCTGATTCTGAGAAATTCACTCTTACGCCGCATAGTTTTGGCTAACTCGCGCGCGTTTATACAATATTATACATTTTATTACATTACAGTATATTACACAAATAATTGTATGGGCGTATATATATATATATATATATATTGTGTGTGCGTGCGCGCGTGAAGAACACAATTTTTTCTATTATTTTTATCTGTGTCTTTTGACGCCAGAAGAGGGTTGTTACAACTACACCACAATACGATATAATATAATATAATATTGTTACTATTTTTTAAAACAGACCGCGGCTTTTGTCTCTGTTTTTCAAGTCTTAATAAAATATACATTACAATGCGTTTATGAGATATTGTTGAATATCATGTCATATAATATTATAAAGTGTAGTGTTATACATCATAAATCTGTATATATATAATGTACTATAATATACATTATACATATTGCATAGAAAATCGTGTCATTGTATATATATATATATATACGATCTAAATATAATGCATTTGGTGTTATTCAAGAAAATCACTTTACGATACCAAAATATACACTTTATTCTTTTGTAAATAAGTACTGTACTTAAACATGTTATTATGTCGATTAACTCCTTTTCGTTAGTCCGCCTATATATGGACCGCTAACAAATGATCAATGATGCCGGTGTATGCGCTATTGGAAGATCATAAAAATATAGATCACTACAAGTACCCGTTACAGAATAACTGCCATTTCATTGACTGTCGAAATAATATAATACATCATTATTATATTATTAAATTGTTATTGTCTAATATTCGTGCAACGTTACAATTGTATTATAATAATATAAACAAAATATTTTATAGTGTTATAGACTGGTTGGAAAAATACTAGTACCTACTGCATCCAAGAGCAATTATCAGTTTCCGCCAAAATATAAAATTCCCGTTTCCCCGGCCATCATCAACTGCTTCCGCTAATATTATAAAATAGTTTGATTACCGTTTCCGCCAATTTACCTGCCACGATCAAAATATTATGAAACTAAAAAAATGTTTTCTCTTATATTTAAATTTAACCCAGGTTGTATCAAATTTTTACAGTTCAGAACTTCAATAAATTTAATATATTAGGCACCTATATTATATTATATTATACAACTAAAATTGTTTAATAAGAGTTATTACTCATTAGTTATTATTAGGGTTTAGGACTTTTTGCAGAAATAATTATCGAAGTATGCATACAAATATACGGTTAGAAGTTAAAACTATAAAAATAGATTTAAAAACATATAGCAAAAAATTTTTACTTGGAAAAAAAGTAAGAAATTTGTACAAAAATGTTGGAAAATAAAAATTTTAAAAATAAGTTGGAACAAAATAAATTATTTATTATTAAAAATATTTAAGGAAAATACATTTTCTTTGAGCTTGGTTATGTATTGACTCATGCGACTATTATTTTAAAATTTTTAGGCATTTTTAAACTCGCGGTGAAATAAAACTTAGTATATGTATATTAAAAAATGTGAAAAGTGCACTAATATGCTATAAAATATTTAATACTTATGTTATCTAAAATATTCTGCGAGTCTTACAAAAAAACATGGAAATAGTTATTATTATATAATATATATTTTAATATTAAATATGTTTGTATATTATAATTATATTAAGTTAAAATGTTATGAAATAAAATATAAGTACTTATACTTCATAATAATTAATTTTTTTTCTAAATACAATGTAGGTATAATATGAATAAATAATATTATTAAATGTTTATTAGGTACACACTTATGTAAGTATACAAAATTGCAAATTTTATTCCAAAACTATTGATTTATTGATTTAATCCCTTGGATGTTGTATGTTGTATTATTTGTATATAATATCATAAATGTAAATTTGCATATAGTAGGTATATTGCAGTATATTTATTAATTTACTTTTTGCTTTGTATACTAAACAATAAAACTAATGTACCTACTACCTAATTATTTTGTTGTTAAGCATTAAACAATTAAACCATTAATTTAAGCTCAAGCCGATCATGATTTGATGCTTGACGTGAGTGTTAAGCTTAAAATATTTAAAAAATAATTGTTATTAACATAGCATAATATTAATAATTACTACTATTCATTTTACTAAATATTACGATTTCGAAGTATACATCTTTTTATACAGTTGTCTTTGCTTAGAACAATATTTAATTTTGTTTTCAATTAACATACTGTCATACCTATCTGTGTTCCTAAAAAATATTACATCTTAAAATTTTAACCGTTTTCTTAATATTATCATCGTATTCTACGATCTTCGACTAATATATATTTTTTATAAACAGCGTGTAGGTAGCAGGGACGTTTGAAATAAAAGTTACCCATATTACTTGAATAAGTGTAGATTGTTATTTGTCTATAAATGGCAATAACCAGTGGGTCGGTTTTGTATACGTCCAATCAGCAATCATGCTTCGAAGTGTATGTAATTATTATGTATTAGAATATTAGATACAAATTCGCAATCATGTATTTATATTCTCCCAACCAAATACAAAAATACCTTATCACTAAATTTTCTAAAGACACACTAAATAAAAAATATTTTTATTGATACGCTTATAACATATCAGACATGAAAAATTAATATTTTTATGTTTAATAATTAATAATATAATATAGTAATTTAAAATAAAATATTTAAATATGTTAAACTAATTTGGTAATTAATTTTAAAACTCATAAAAAAAACCGTTCAAATTATATACTTGTATCATCAATCCTAAAGACCCGTTTTTAGTTATTAATTACAGTCTAAATATTATTTGATGTATTATTTTGAATAAATTTTATTATTGAAATAGTTTCATAAATGTTCGGAACATTGTCGCAGAGCAAATTTTATTCGTGGTAAATTCCAAAATTATGTTGCAGAAAAACTATATACCTATACGACGCATCGCGTGATTATTATGGTACTGTATATTTTAATAATATTCGTGTTTGTTCAATAATTAACCTTAAAAGTACGAATAAAACAAAATTAGGTATCTAATACCATATAAGTACGGCAGGTACGCAAATAAATTTTACTTATGTTATACTACAATGCTACATACTGATGGGTTAATTAAAACGAAATATTTAATTATTGTTTATAAATTAATAATTATCAATCAGAATCAGGTATGTTTTCATTATAGCTATAATTTTCTTACAGTCGGAAACATTTCTAAATTCGGCATAAATATTTAATAACAACAAAAAACATGTGTTTGATGACGTGAACATGCGTGTATAAAATGAGATTAAAACATAATAGACTTCCGACTTGTAAAATAATATTACAGTTATAATTCAACAAAGAATTTTTCTCATATAAAAATTGTATTAATACAATGTATTTCACTAATAACGACAAAGCAATATTTCATGAACAAAGTTTGATTGTATAACGATCGGTCGTGCAAACAAACAAAAAAAAAAACAACAACAATTAGTGAAGTTTCGATTCATAATAATTATAATGAGTATACTAACAAATTATTTGATATGATGTTAATAATGCGCGTAATACGTTATAACTAAATAGTAAATACTACTAAAATTAATAATATTATATACTATGTATAGTATAATATTATAACAAATTGTTTTATTATTATTTTGCATCGTGAGAAACGACTGGAACAGTGGAACTGGTACCTATTTGTAATGAAATTGCAGCATAACCTCCCATCCTATTCCATGATAATGATTTTGTATTTTTGTACAAAGCAGCAGATGTACCTATATTACAAGCATTAATATCGTTTTAAACACTATTGTGTATCACAGTAATTACGACCAAACCATTATTATAATAGGTATAATAGGTCTGCAACTTCTATGCATTTGGCATTGTTTTCCAAAGATAGCTACCTAATGATCAATAATATTATATAACAGCGGTTCCCAAACTGTGCACCGCGGTGCCCTAGGGGCACCACGAGCACTTTCTGAGGGCACCGTGGTCTAATAAAATTGGTTATCAATGAGTACTTTTTTTGTTTTATCTTTCATATTATATACAACAGGGCACCGTGGCTGACTTGGGGCCCCTAAAAGGGCACCGCGGAAAAAAAAGTTTGGGAACCTCTGTTATATAACATTAATTAATTATATAGGTATTCAATTAAATGTTTCATGTGTTTTTGTTTCGAATAAGAAATCTTTATTTTGCATTTTAACAAATTTCAATCTCAAAGTAATTTTTTATATTCATTTCTATTCCATAAATGTTTTTATGTAATTGTTTAATGTTTGATAACCATTTATTGTAATTTTTATAGTAATTCCCACTCATATTATCTCTAAATATTGTTATTTTTAAGTTAAAAATGAAAAGTAATCACTAAGGCTCGTATTTTAAAACATAATAAATAACAAAAAAAGTTCACGATTGTTTTAAAAATACAAAAAAGAAGCATATTTATTATAAAATAAAATAAAAGCATGACCAAAAATTAACATTAACTAGTTATAAAAATTAATAAAAAATTTTGAAAAATTAATTTAGGTAAATTAAAAAAAAAATTATTTACCATGTATTTCCCTAGATTTTCAGCAGTGAAATGGATTCTATTGTCCGACAGAATGTTTTTATACATAGAAAACGAACTCTCTACATCCACTGAAGTGATCAGTGCATACTTCATACAAGAAGTTTCAAATTACAACACTAAATTTTAAATTTTGAAATGGTCAATATCGATATTGTAGGTATGGTATACTGACCGTTTGGGTACTGAGGGCTATTATATATGACCGATAATCAATACGTTTAATATATTTAATAGACAAGCCGATAAGGAAAACAATAACAATCCAATATAAGCATTTAGTCCGCAATCTGGGTTTTTATTTTTCATTAATTATTATTTATTTTTTTTATTACAATACCATAATAAACAAACAAAAAATGCACAGCTGGAATATTTAAAAATAAAGTATTTACATAAAAAAAAGCAAAAAAAAATTGGTTTATTTGGAATCAGAATGACGTGAAACAAATGTATGTATAAACATTAGAACTCTATCTCATGTATAAAAAAGAAGCATATGCTTTAAAATCCGAGCCTTAGTATAATCACCCATAATATAATATGTTGTATATACTCGTATAGCTAATGACTTAAATAATAAATGATAATAAAATATGATTTTTATAGATTCACTAACACTATTTATTTTGATTTATTTTTGAAATTTAAAACACAGACACGAGGAGGTATACCTATAATATGTATAATATATATTTAATAAAATAATGATTTTTATCTCATAGTCGTGGGGATTAGAACTATGAGGAATTTAGGAAAATGTATATTTGACTAAGGTGGGGAAATTTCAATTTCTGATAAAGAAGTGCAACGTAATCGTCCAAATTTCAGAGGAAAGTATTTACAAAAAAGCTGATAAATGACTGAATTAATATAATAATATAAGATAAATTATTTATCTGATTAAAAATAAATGGATTTAAATTAACACTTTCAAAGTTTACATTTATATACCCTCAACTTTATATAGTCTCAGTCCTTCGGCTTGCGTATCGTGTGGGATGTGTGAACAAGTCTCTTCCGTTTAATCGCTTGTTTTGTGTATTGCTACCAGCTAATCGATAAAGTAAAATATGTAAACATTTTATTTCTATTTACGTTAAATGTTACTTGGCTAAATTGTAAATGCTTTGTCTAATATTAAAAAATATCGAAATCTTTCCATATTTGTCCATTTGGTGTTTATCTGTCGCTGATATGCCGTCGTACCAGAGAATAGACAACGTTTAATACCTAATAGTTACCATATAGGACATACGACGTAGCACTATCGGACCGCTAAAACGCGTTAAGTCTTACCATTGATTGTACATAGTATATAATATATAGGTATATTAAATAACTGTAGACTGTAGTAAATATATATTATATATCAAACCATTACGCGGTAATAGCGCTCTATTAAAATGATCTATATAATTTATTAATCTTATAAACGACGTCGACATACCCGACAAACCAGCGGAAAAGATTAAAGGAAGAGTACCTACCCCCAGTTACAAAAAGAAAAAAATCTGACAAGAATATCACCGCTCGTAATAAACTGCGGCGGCAATGTGTATTGTACTTACATCACTACATCACTACACACGCGCACACGTAGGTTACCACTTTATACCTGCGCTATAACATAATAATAATATATTTTCTTTCGTGGTAACGGTATTGTGATTTCGACAGACGTATAAAGGTATATATATAAATAATAATATTATACTATTATATATATATATATATATTGATTTCCAGAAAAAGGGGTTTGTTATAGTATATATAACATAATATATTATTATGATGTACAGTACGATCTATGTCGATCAAGGGTCGCCGTGGTGGTGGACCATTTAAAACCCCATTGCTGTCGCGCGTGACGGAAATCCGATACCATGTAAAGGTAGGTACCTATATGTTTCTCCGTCGTCCCGGGCGTCAAAAACATTATATGACGTGCAAGCGCGGCTCGGCTCAAAAGAGATTATATAGAACGGTGAAGTGAAAAAAAAATAAAAATAAGGTACGTATATATAGGTATTATAAATTATATTATTGTGGTGTGCGCTCGTCTTTTTGGCGGCGTTTGTTGTTGATGAATAGCGATGGCGGAACGAGAGATGGACTCATAGGTAGGTATATACACAACACATAGGTACGGAGAGCAGTGCGCTCACAGACGAGCGTTGCACATAGTACATACGACGCTCATGTATATACGCAATATGTATATATATACCTGTGTAGCATATATATTAAATATAAGTATAATATATTATATTAGGCCCGAGAGACGGAGACGGATGCGTCAGAATCGTAGATAGGCTGGCGAGCGTGAGAGAGTGAGAGAAAGAGAGGAAATTAGAAATCGGCGGCTGTCTCTATCCGGATTTACCTGTGACCGTATACACACACACGCGCATTATACACACTCAGGTGATGTGCTTGCGCGCGCGCTCGTGTGTATGTGTGTGTGTGTGCCCCACTAACGAGTCGGCGGCGAGTTCGTTTGATCTCTCGCCGCCGCGCTTGTAAAACCGAAACTCCGCCTCTACACACACACATACACACACACACACATTCACACACGAACGAACTGCTCGTACACAAACGCCCGACAGACGACAAGGGTCCGCGACCGCCGAGTAGGGGTGGTATATGTACCACGACCGCGGTGGGGGTTGGGTAACGCACGCGGCGCATGACGATATAATATAATAATATAATGTATAATAATAATAACACAGACACACGCGCACACAGATATATAATGTGTATTATAACTCTTGACGTTTCACCTCCCACCGTCTCCTCCTCCCCGCGGACGGAGAGCGCGCGCGCACCGCCCTTGGCCGGCCAGAAAACGTCGCCGTCCCGCCGCATAAGCATATCGCCGCGCGAACCGTTACGACCGACCTACCGTTGCTGTTGCAGTTGTGCACACCCACCGCGGAATACATCCGACTGTAGCGTTCGATCCCGACTTGGCCATCGACTCTTCGTCACCGTTCGCACAACGTCTCGTCTCGCTCCTCAAGCCTGCGCGAGATTCGTTCTCACCGATATCGTCATATTACTGTCGTCGTCATGATGTCTAGGCGACTGCTCAGACGTTACGCGGCCGCCGCAGTGCTGCTGTTGATCTGGGCCGCCGATTCCGTTTCCGCTTCTTCGCCGGACGATTCCGCTTCCGACGACTCGGACGATTCGACCGTCGCCCCGGGCGCCGGAACCACCACGACCACCACCGAATCCGCCGTCTCGGCCGCCGCCGCCGCTCTCAGGGCGGACGTCGTGTACGAGCTGGCCGATCTGGCGTTCACCCGGTTGGTGGCGCACAACTGTTACGAGGCGTACGATCCGGTCAAGTGTCACGAGCTGTCCGACATGTCGGCCAAGGACGTGCGCCTGTACTTTGGCGGACTGCTGCCCCGCAACGAAACCGTGGTCGCCGTGCTGCTGGACAGTGACGCTCAGCTCACCGGCAAGCCGCACGACGCGTTCCTGGTGCTCGACCCGTTCCCCGCCTACAAGTTCGGCCATCCCGTGTTTATGTTCTACGTGGACGTGGGCGTGACGGTGTGGAAGTGCGAAGACACCGAAGGAATATACACAGGTAAGCATGTAACACACATCATATACACAATAATAAGGATTATTTATTAGAACAGTATAATATTTGGGTAGATGTCTTATTTTTTAAATTGTTTTTTCTGAACTACTCGATTACATACCTGACGTGCAGTGAAACTGTTGCTATAATATACAGGGCACCTTCGTCTCAGAAATGTAGTTTGTGCTATTAGGAATGCTTTGTATTTTGACCCCAAAAAATAAAAAAGTTCGTTAATTAAAATTGTACGTTGAGGAAGGTCAATTATATTTGATCATTATATTATGCTGCACCTTAGGTAATATGTTTTATCGCCACTGAATTGGATTATTGTTGATATTAGGGTCACTTTAGTCTTTATTATTGTTTACTGTAGGCGGGGCAGAAAAGTTCGATGATTTAAACGCTCGTGTAGTCATTCGTGTTTCGGTTGAAAATGACTAGTTTTTGCCGGTTTTTTCTTTTGTTTTCATCTTTAGCAAATAGGTAATGGCCTCACAATCAATCACCTCTATTGAATTGGTAAAGACACACTACTAGTTGAGTCGATATCATTGTATACTAAACTATATTATTTCTATGTTTTCATTTTTTTTTGCGTTACGAAAAATGTATAAAATATGCGTTTTTTAACTTTATAAGGTAAACGGCGTTTTTTTCTAAAACTATGTACATATATTATTAAGTTGTATGAAAATTATCAGAAATAAATTTCAAAAATATAGTCTGTTTTCCTTCGCGTTGTGCGTTGTAATCAACATAAAAGACACGTGGCTATACTGTTTATGTCTAAGCACATATACTTAGACCAATATTTACGATTTACAAATCGGCGGAGGTTATAATTTTTGCGATGAGTTACAACTTTGATCAACTTTTTATATTTCCTAATTCTTATGTTTGATATTGACCTGAATATTTATAAGTAAACGGTTTAAAAATGTGCCAAACTATCAATGTAAATATCTTGAAATATTGTTAATGCGCGTATGAATTAAAAATATTTATAATTTTTCGATTTGTATTCGAAGGATAAACATTAAACATACAAGTTTAAATTTATATTAATTTTTTTTATAATGCCATATATTAATGTAGCAGCTACGCAGTTTTATCAAGATATAACTTGTTATACTTGTTAGGCACTTAGGTATATTCGCAAATATCAAAATCTGATGAAATTTTAATATTTTGTAGAACTTGGAAGTAAAATGTTAAATTTGACAAAAACGTATAGTAATAGTTGCTATAATATAATTACATGTAGTGAAAATTATAAAAAACACAAAGTTGTAAAAATATATTTACAACCAAAATAATAATATAAATAAAAAATTGTTCACACATATTATAAATAAATACATAAATTATTAAGTAGTATAAAATTAAGAGACACATGTCTTTGAAAAAGAACGAACGAAAGTCGTATCACAAACTCAAAACCATTTTAATTAGGTATATGTAAACCGATAATCAAATTCCTGTATTTATTATAAAAGGGCATATTTCAAAATCCTATTCGACACAGTAATATTAGGATTATACACATTAAATTTACATTTGTTTTCACTTGCAACATTTTCTTTTTCATTCCTAATTATAATGGTTTTAAGAAAAAGTGGAAAATTTCGCGTTAATCTTATGTCTTGTTGCCGTAAGCGCCGAGACATCAAGTATACTGCATATACTGCAACTAACGAAACAAACAATTAAACTTACCTACCAATATTTCGAGGTCTATCTTTGTACTTTTAAAATATTAACTATCGTACATTTTCACGGACTAAATCGCTTACAATATACTGCAGAGCGGCGAGCGCATAATAGTCCAAGGACTAGTTGTACAGTCTATGATTAATCAGTGATTAAGAGTTAATTAGCTGATAACAGATTTTTAACCGGTCAAATTCGGCCGATTAAACTACGGTTAACTTTAATCGGAGATGGTACAACTGGCCCTAAGGTCGCGCGTTCTGCAGTTTTTGCGAAATTCACAAATCCTTCCCGTAAGTCGTGCCGCCGATGGTCAAAACATGTCGTGCAAAACGCAGTCGTCAGAACTATAAGTTATTAAAACAATATGCCTACACAACAAAACACAGATATTATTATATTATATGATACGATTTTTGTTATATTATATATTATCGTTCTGTACATTAAAACGTATATTATATTATTAGATTTTTCCCATCGTTTATTTTGTACGACGCGAGTCATAATAAAATATTACATTACATATTATTATTATTATTATTATTTTGTACGATCGGCGGCGGCTGCGGCGTCGGCGTCCGGTGATCGGCAAAGCTCCTCAAAGAACCGCGCGGCGGTGGGCCGGAGGGTTAGCCACGAGCCAACAGGTTTTGATGTGTGCCGCCACAGCCACCGCCGCCGCCCTGGTCCCGCGCCTTTGTGACCCGCCGCCGACGCCGCCGATCGGTCTTTAAATATATAATATAATAATAATAATAATAATAATAATGTATATTATATTATTATACGTCTCTGTTTTTACTATGCGCCGACGACATAATAATATTATATTATTATTATTATTATTATGTATATTATATACGCGGTGCGCGCGCACCTGCTCCGGTATAATATTTTATAAACTTCGGCTCCTGCTGATTTTGAGGAGGGGGGCACCCCGCTCGATAGAGGTTTATTATTATATCGTCATTATTCTATTATTATACTTTTGGGTACTTGTACGTACTGCACCGCTCCGCCTGCCTATATACTCACTCCAGCGTATTATTAATATTATTATTATACATATGACGTCCCCCCC
>VUJU01005616.1:0-13080 GCA_009835225.1 Aphis craccivora
AAAAAATACAGGTAGTACTATAATTAATACAATGTTTTATCATTAAAATCAATAATACCTAAATATTCGATTTATTTTTAGATTGTGAAAATTAATTACAAATTACTAAATAAACTACAATACTTAAATACTTCAAGTATCGAAGTATAAAATCATTTAAAATCAAAGGTTTGTCTATAACTCAGTGGTTTTCAGTATATTAAGCTTATTAGTAGATTATAATAAAATATTACCTATTCATGATTTTTATATTATCATACGTTTATATTGTTTTAAGTATAAGATAATAGATAACTAATAATAATAATCATGCATACGTAATTTTGTTATAGAACCAACGATTTATTTAATAAAAAATGATTTAGGTTAATAGTTTTTAAAACTTAACGATTATTTTGTTTTTTATTTTTATAAATATTGATAAAAGTAAATAAAGGAGTATAAAGTATTTTCGTCTTATAGTATGGATAAGTATTTCATTGTATATTTTGGACACTAAAATTAATACCTGATGCACGTAAGAAGCTTGCAACTGTCACGTTTCTAATTACCTATATGATATTCAATACTTAGGTTTGCACACAGCGGTCTACTTTTATACAGTGGCCTACCTAATAAAATGAAAGAAATCACGTTTGAATATTCGTTAACAAACACGATAAACAAATAAGTAAAAATAAATAAAAGTTTTGACGGGAAGTTTTGTTATTATATGTCTAGAGTAGTGGAAGCGTGAAGTCGACTGGGTAAGGGTAAAACGGGGGTTGCAATTAAATGAAATTACTTTGGATCACGAGAAGTCTCCCGCTTGGCTATCGTTACGTTATTTATATTCGAGTTCTCCGGTGTTTTTCGTATTCCCCGGTATTCTTGGGGTGGAGATTGTATTTTATTATTTTTTTTTTCGTGAGTTACTGTTTTCACCGGGCTATCACAGAAAAAAAAGTTTTTTTTTTATTTTAATTATCGGTTTGAAAGAAAAAAAAATCGCGTGACGTTTTTGCTACTATATATGTATGTACATTATTATGTATATATAAGAATCAGCTACTACCCCTTTCTCATAAATAGGCATGTGGGAAAACTAAAATAACAAAACAAATCACAAATGACCTTTCCGAAAATGCGATCGTGTTTTTTTGTTTTCACCTCCTCACCATGACCAATACGTTTGTACTTCTCTATCCCTCAATATTGTATACGCGTGGAAAATATACTATTTCATGAATTTCGTTCTGGTCTCAGATATGGATATGTGTTCATATTGTTGACATCATTTCAATATTCGACTTGGATAATGTATACATGTATTACCAATGCGATATGAGTAAGTCGTTGTTGTATTCGTCTACGACTACTGTATTTTTAATAATATACCCGTCAATTTCAAAAGATTTAGAGAACTTTTCCACCATTATTTGATGGTCCATCGTACAGATTTTATAATCTGTAGCATTACGAAAATGAGTTATTCATTTTTTAATCATAATAATACGCCGTGCAGTTAGAATGACATCGATGATAATAATATGACAGTAAATTAACCATCCAAAGAAAATACCTTCGAAATTATACCTACTTTCATATTCGAGTAAATACTTACAACTTTTGTTAAATAATAGTTTTGAAAAAAAAAACAAATAATAACGACGCATGTTCCAAGTTTTTATATAAATATAGTTAAAATATTATAATGTACTTGCTACAGGTCAATAAAACCCTATGAAATATTTTCGTTTTTTATTGGACTTAGTCAACTGTTGTAACTCATGAGATATATTATATGTCCGTGAGCGAAACAATTAAAAAAAATTAAAATTAAATACCACGTAGGTACATATTTTAATACGTCGTATGCACATATACTTACATATACTTGAATTAACACTTGTTTTGTTACTCGTGTTGTTAATAATAATAAAAAAAAAAAAAAAAAAAAAATACGCTGAAAAGTTATATATTTTCTTCCTCGAATTTGTTTTACGCGAATAACAACTGCTGCTCAAGAATTTTCACACTATAAAATTAAAATAAGATTTGTTAGAAAGAATCGTATAATTCATGCAATATTGTTATTAAATATTCCTGCTTTAATCGGCTTATTTGTAAACAATTCTCAGATCAGAAACAACGTAATATTGTAAGACCGCAGAAATAATAAACTTGACTTTTGTGTGACTAAATTAACTGTCACTCGACGGTTGTCAACTCTACAATACGGCAAATACACACCGTACTGTAAAATAATACAGTAAATATTATATATCTATGAAATAAGTATAAATGGTTTGATTAGAAATTAATGGAGCAAATTCTCTTGAAGAATAGTTGATTCAAACACAAAAAAAAAATAATTATTAGTTAAAAACATTTTATAATAAATTGTTTTACGGATAATATTTACTATGTATTACACGAACTACTTATTATTTAGTTTTATATTATTTTCATTTGTAAAATAAAAAATAATTTTATGCAACATAATATACATGATAGTACATAAAATCATTTTTTTTCTTGGAAATGTTTACAAAAACAAATAATAATAAATTATAGTTAAAATTAAAGTAGAATTTTTAAAAACTATTATAAATTGCTTGCCCGGCTTTGAAAATAAAACAAGAATATATTTGTTTAATTTATATAATCATTAGTATAAAATTATTATAGTTTTTACTACAATTATTATGATTAAATATATATATATATAAAATATATATATAATATATAATTTAATTTGAATAATTTGTTTTTCAAGGATAGCACGTTTAATTCAACACACATTTTACATTGAACGTTTTATATTATGAGTGAAAATTGTACAAATTCGAGACCTTAACTAATAGGTTCGAGGTTCGATGTTCAAAACTCTACTGCCAAAAGTTTTTTTCTTTATACTAAATAAAAAATAATTCCAGAATTATCATTTTTTCTTCAACTTTATATTAATATTATGTTATAGTAATGATATACCTATATTTTATTTTATTGTACGTACCATGTACCATCGTATGTTTCATTTTATTGTGTATTTAACGCCATTAGATTTTTCTTTCTCTTTAGATGAATTATTAATTGATAATATTCCATTACATTTTGGTACAAATAATTAGATGTCAATATGATTCAAAATTTTGTATGATGATATTTATTTTATATTATTTTGATCTAAAATGTTTGAAGTGTTATTTTTTTTTTTAATCCATTTATATTATTTCGAAAAAAATGAAACGTTATCAATGATCATCTTATTTACCTAACATTATATCGTAGGTACTGTGGTTCTCCAAAGAGTTAATATAGTATTGTTTAACTAACCTTAAATCTATGAAGACAACAGTGGAAAACTAACGGGTTCGTGTGCTTGTTGATGTTTATAAGTGCGAAATTTTGAAGAGTAGATCGTTAGATTGCACCAACGTTTCATTAAATTTTTGTTTTTAAAATTAAAATTTTTTTTCTACACTCATACAAGTACATTGACGTAAGGCAATTGTGTACATTACACCAACCAATGTTTCTTTTCTCCTTTTTCTGTTATATGGTACCAGCTCCACTTACATAATTTCAAAACGTATTTCCATTTCAATACTAGAATAAAGAAGTAACTTAAAAATTAATTGGCAACGCACAAAATTACGATGGTTGTGTCAACAGCACTTAACCTATAACTTGTGAATAAATCCACCGCTATTCTACAGTAGTTGCATGTACATATATAGTATTTGAACTTACTCAAACACAAATGAAACTTGTGCGTTTTGTTTTCATTCTCAATACTAACTAAGTTTGATCAATGTGCAATCATAATATAATTTTTAATACTCGTCGTTTGATTAATTTAAAATAATAATTTCACATTACGGTTGTGGTGAAAGGCCAACTACAAGTAAGTTGGTATCGTGTTGTCGACAGTAAACACTATGAGTTTCTGTTTATATATATATTAAACATCACGTGATTTAAAATCTAATGAAAAATTATTTTTCTAGGTCCAACACATTTGTTGTTCAATCAACTGGAGACATTTATTTTTAAACTTACAATACATCGCGATTACCCATAATATAGACTTTGTAATTGTTTAAGGTATCTGGTATACGAAATAATATTGTTATACCAATAATAAGTTTTATTTATATTTATAGATTGTAACAATAACATAATTATTATAAAACTATAAAAACTAATATTTTATCAGAAGAACTATCTGTACTGACGAGTGACGACCGTTATAGTATACCATTATTGATAATAACTAAACACATTTACTAAAATACTGATCGTAATTATTATCTAAGTAAAAATTTGGCTACTTAAAAAATGAAATAATAAAAAGCTCGATGTTATTATTCTAATTCATCAACTAGTTAAAAACGACCAAAATTTACGGTGTATGGTGGAATTTAATTGTAAGAATAAGTCCTCATGAGAGGAAGTAAAAAATACATTTTTTTATATTATCTAAATATTCACCTAAGGATAACATTAAAATAACAAAAAAATAAATCATGATTTTCTATATATCAATGTACTAAGAAAAAAATCAAACACTTTTATTTACTACTTGAAAATAAATAAAAGTAATAGATGTATCATAATATTCGATATACGCATAATATACTTAGTAAGTTTAAATCATGTATTATGTAGGAAATAATTTTATTAAAATAAAATATTTAATAATGATGTGTAATGGTTTATGTGAAATTATTCTACATAAAAAATGGATATTATTTAACAATATTGCAATAATAATCATGCAATGTGGCATTGAATCATAAATTACTTTTTTTATATAATATATTCATTTTGAATATTAAATATTAAATTGAATGTAAAATAATTATATTAAGTAGTTACTTTTTACTAAAATATGTATATTTTATAATTTCGAATAGAATCACGCATTGCACATTATAATATATAATTTTTGTCTTTGTCTTTAAAATACAATAAATATATATTTTTGTTTTTTACTAAACTAAACCTTATGAAATAACATTCGGTATTGAACTTTCAACTTGTAACACTGTTTTTATTATTTACATAGTGTTATTGTTTCTTTGGAAAAATAAAATATTATTTAATAACATAAAATATTGCAAAAAGCTATATTTACATAGCCAGTAAAATTAAATGAAAACATCTCATCGTTAAACTAATGGTTTTTAATTTGTTATTTCTGTATTACACCTTTCACCAACCGTTTATTTGGATAGGTCTGAAATGAAGACCCATCTAAAGGGGTACGAATAATATACCGTACATGTGTGATAAATTTAAAAGGGAGTGAGAGAACGAGATGGAGATATGTGTGTATATATGTATATATTGCAGAGAGAAGAGTAAAACATTTAACTAAACTGTTCGTTCAACATACTATTATAAAACACCATCGTTCCTTGTATATCTTTAGACTATATTAATAATTTGGACACGAACGAGTCTTGGTGGATGACACTTAATTTTCACATAGGCCATACTTATATATGCTATCTGCAGGTCTGTCAACATTAATATCATGAGCAAGCATTGTGCGTACATACAGTCTTGTTAATAACAAACTAAAACAATGTTTACAAAATATTAAAGAATATTCGTCAATTCTAAGTATCCTAAAGAATAAATTTGTTTAACAATAAATTCATGTAGGTACAATACATTTCATACTAACGATTCTAAACCAATAAATAAGTTTTAGTATCGAAAGGAAAATATATATCAACATTTTAAAAGATTATATAATAAATACAACGAGATCATCACGACATTTTTGTCTTATCGTGTTGAACTCTAAAACAAGCTAAATAAATTAATATATTTTAATGCTTTATGAAAAAAAAAGTACCGTTAGTTAATAATGTGCGTAATAGAACTTTTGTATTAATGATTAAAAATAATGACATTTTTAAACTTAATGACTGCAACAAAATTATAATAAAATAACTTATTAAAATGTATTAAAATATTATTTAAGTCAATAATTTTCATGTAAAAAATCAGTATAACAGGTCTTTTTCGTTTGCAAACACAGATAATAATATAATTATAATAATTAATAATAAGTGTGAAAAAAATCGTTACATTTAAAACAGAATACTATAATAATAGACAACCAAACTTAAAATTCATGTTTTACACACACAAAATTAAACTTCTAAAATGTTATGTCATTTAAATGCTGTAAAATAATACTAAAGCATTAATTGTAATTTAAGAAAAACAAAGACTCATCAACAGTATGCTGTAATGATGTTTGCAAATGTCCACGAGGAAATATTAAATTTAAAGATTTTTAGCTTTTGGTCGGGCTAAAACAATGTTTTGTTCTAAAGACGCGAGTCGTCGATGCTCTGCAAACGTCTCGGATGAATTTAATTTAACTGGATTTGTCTGCGTCGTTATTAATTTCCCCAAACGGAAAACGTTTCGAAACTATTATAATATTATAGTCGCCGAGTGATGTATACATTCAACTGCTGGAGATCTCTAGTCGCCCGGCAGCCTACAAACAGACATTGGCGTGAACTTCAACGGTCGAGCGGTAAAGTGTAAAAAAAAAAAAATGTGAAATCGTAAAAAAAAAACATAAGCAAAATACAAAACTACGATAACAATCGAAACGAGGAGCGTAAACAAAAACCGAGTTTTTGGAGCCAATGAGAACGATTGTCGTCCAATTAAATTTTCTTCGCATCTGGCCGACAGTCGCGCACGTAGTGGTACGCGGCAGGTATTCTCCTCGGTGACGCGACGGTGGGCGGGTACATTATCGTCGTCGAATATTATCAGATTTCAAGAGTACCTATACATGTGTATATACACATTTGAACCCGATGCGGATGTATATTGGCTTCGAATTACATCGCATCTCCGGGGACCGACGACCCGTCGAGTGTAGGAGGCTGGGGCGAGATGGAGATAAAGCGGCGGCGATACAGAAGGACGAAAAGGATACGAGGACGAGAGTGCGCTGCAGCACCGGGACCGTATATAGACGCTGATATATTAACGGACGATGGAAAAAGAAGGAAATTTAATTACAAAACACTATTCCTTCCCCCATCCACATGGCTCGCCGACCTGCCACCCATCGCCTCACCGCTAAATCCGAATGCCCCGCCGGGCCGCCACGCGTCTGATTGGACAGAGAACAATATAATATAGTACACGAAGTGTATGTGTAAGTGTGTGGGTATGGGTGTGTGGGTGTGTGTGCGTGTGTGCGTGCGTGCGTGCTTTCAATATAAATTAGGTGCATACGTCAGATTCGTTTTACTGTCTTATTAGTAAAAGCTTTTATTTATTATTATTATTATTTTCACCCTCATATCCATGACCAATTTTTTTTTTTTTTTTTACATTTTACCTATGATAAATTTAATTTTTGTTTTACGATACAGCTGGATGAACTGATAAACTAATTTACTAAAATTACCTCTTCACCTTAATTTGCAACGTCAACGTTTTTACTGTGCAATATTTACGCAAAATCACTGGATAGTTATATATAAATATATATATATATATATTTTAATTTTTGACGTACTAAATGAAATCATGCTTTTTTATTTGACAGTAGAAATGCGTTATTAAAAAATCATTTTCAAAACCGTTATTCCGGATTATATAAAATCTACGACACGTATACAAACATTCACCAGACATAAATCACTAGGTACCGCGACGGAATTTGAAAATTTTGATGGATGATAAATATTCATTTCACTATAAGATTATTTATATATATCAATATTAAACAGACATCGTTTGAATATAATAGAGACAAGACAAAAATTCATTTTTTAAAAAAACAATTTTTAAATATTAGTAATATGTAAAGATCAAAAATGCAGAAAGCTGTTCTAAAAAGAATATACCTAACACTTGACGCTTTCACGCCAATAGTAATTCATATTTATGTTTAAATAAGGCAATAACTTGTTTTTCAGATTTCCACAAAGAATAAAATGAAAATAAACTGCGATTGTAGAAAAAAAAAAATGTTACTGTTACCACATGTATTTTCATTATTATAAAATGTTTTTCAGTTTATTTAAAAATCATTTTCAAAGAATTATTTTATTTCAAAATGATCACATACATGACATAATAATATGAATCGGTGATCAATGATCATCAGTTATTTTTTTTTTTTATAATTCAATAGTATAGTGTTTTATTGTTTTATTATTATTATTTTTTATTTACTAATTATTTTTATATACGTATTTTTTTAAGATTCAAATTTTTTAGCTGATTTATCTGCATCAGACAAAATCTTATTTGAACTCCAAAATGTGTACCTATATATAAGAAAAAAATAGTGATGTAAACGTTACAACTCTGCAAGTATTAAATTATGTAATGTTGTGGCATTTAATTTAGGTAACTTTAATATTATGACTAAAATAAACCGTCTGTGTTACACAACTTACATAAGAGGTATTTTCGTTTTGGATAGATTTTGGTTCTTATTATTTATTAATTTACATTATATTGTACAACTAATTAGTAAAATAATAACAATATAAGTTTTATTTTGCATTCTGTGTAGTTAATAATAAGTATAGTTCTACAAAATCATTTGATTAAATGCCAAATGTAATAAAATATCACGGTAAAAACGATTATGAATCTGCAATGTATTAATTTATATTTTTATAATTGCCATTATGCAAACCATTTTAACTTATATTGTGCTCAGCATCATTAACCGCAGTCTTTAATTTGGAGTCATTCAACGTTTAAATAATTGAATTCCTTTAATTGCCAGTTATTAGGTATGATATCAAATGTTTTAATGTATTTATGCATTATTAATTTTTGCTAACAACATTTAAGCTGTCGTCGTGTTTTTAATAGTGATTGATTGCAAAAATAATTTAATAATCTTAAAAATATAATTATTAATTTATAAAATTATGTAGATGTTATTTTTTACTGATGTTCTAACAAATTGATATTTTATGGAAAGGTTTGTATTTAATTTAAAAAAATACGGATATGTCCAATGAGAGATTATTGAATTTAAATTTAGTTTAATGCCAAAATACGGGTTTTGTTGCAAGATGAGACGAGGACGAAAGGTCCATTAGGGCCTATTTTAATCAATTCACTAGTGTTCAGAGGTTCTCGATGCGGATTATTCGTCCCGAACCCCAGTGTTCTAAACCAAAATACGACCGCGCCTTTGGATATATAGACGCAACACAAAATCCATTCCACGTAAAATTTCCGTATTTATATCACTAATTGCTTACCGGCTATTTTATTATACTGGACGAAAATCATAACAACGACTTGCGTTTTTTTCGTAACAAATATTATACTAAAATAGAAAAATTGTAGCTTATAAGCGGGTTTATTTTTATATCAGTATTGCGCACTGTATTGAATTGATTTTACTCACAGAGTACGATTAAATTACGTCTTTAAACAAAAAAATAAATAAAAATAATAATATTGCTTAAGCTCTTTTGTTGAAAAATGTTCGACGTTCTACAGTATACTGTCTACATACATAATTAATATCCTCGAAATAATTAGTTTGTTTAGTTTGTTATAAGTTTATCAAAAGTATCGGATCAGTGATCAGTGTTGTAATAGGATTTGAGTTCAAATTATAAAATTAAACTTCAACGTTTCAAAGTTTCTAATAAACAAGAAATATACATACGTACAAAGCACAACAGTATCGTAATCATTACAATTTACGTATTATGGCGTTACTAAGACTATATGACTATGCTATTATTATATAGAGTAGTAAGTATTAATAAAATGTATGAAAAATAAATAGCAATAATAATTTTAAAATCATTCACTCAATCAATTATAGCGTACGATAAAAATATATTGTAACTCTAACATCAACGTTATGACTTTATTTTAGAAAACGAACGTAAAGTTGTAGTCCTTTATTATTTTACGATAAGCAATTCATTTTATTAATAGTATATTCTAATGAAAATATTTTGTCAACTTCTTACGACACAACGTTATTTTCACTTAAAATATATGTAGGTATTCAAGATGCCTGTTATTATAACAGTAGAGTTGTGTCTAAATATTATCATTGGAAAATGGATTTTATGTTTGGGCTTTAATAATGGCTCCGTTACACAGCTCCTAATGCATACACGTACTAGGTATCCCGGGAGGATTCGCTAATTTAAAGTGTTTGGGTAATGGAGTTGGCACTTTAAAATAGTAAATCTTCAGTGGATACCCAACATATATAAAGGTATACATACGTACGTTTATATTTTATATAATATTGTTTGCACACACCGATATAAATCATTAAAATGCACATCGTGCGAAATGTAAGTGAACACAACACATTGCACGCTGTCCAAGAAACTACTATACAGTTCTTCTCTTAACACCGATCAAGGACTCTGAGTGAGACTTCACACTGCAAGGTCAATCTGCACCATCTTAAAGTTTACCTCATCGATTATTGTATTTTAGTATAGTGGATACATCCTTATATTTACCGAACTCGATATCTTCTTATTTCAGAGTTGTTTTTGAAGTTGGCTATTTGTATGTATAAAAAAAAAAAGGTTATACGATATAAAACAATGATTAATTTGGTTATCATTCTCCAAATTTATATTTTTAATTAGTTTAATTTAAGTTTTACAAACTTATACCTATATTAGAACGACTCACTCTACGAGTAGGTATATTAAATTTTGTAAACTCAACTACAATAAATTATAAATTATATTCGTAGGGATGGAGTGTTATAAAAACCTTAAAACAGTTTAAACGATGTACCCAGATAACTGATTTGTATTTTAAATTGATGCACCGTCCTTGATAAATGGATGACATGTTTATCTAGAATGGAAGTGTTGGATTTCGTAAATATATAGATACATATATATAATAAAAGTGCGACTAGTTCCGCTAGTTTGTCGTCGAACTATCTACCCTTTTACTAACCCGCAAACGTTGAACCGACAATGTTTCGATTGAGAATCAGACAGAGAAACCTAACCTAACCTAACCTGGTCGGCAACCAATGACTACTATTATCGACAACACTATAAATATGTATGACAATGCAAAATATCGTCGTTTTCTTTCCTGAGTGATGATAAGCTTATGGTGGTGGTTGAGGTATAAAGTCTACGATCACAGCCGCAGTTTTAGTTTGACGACTGTAGTTAAAGATGTAAATGTTACACATACGAACGAGTAACCTGTTATAGGTCACAATAGTTTTCTTAGCGTCCACCATACCAATTTAAAACAGTTTATTAATGATCGATGGTCAAATCGTTTTCCGCAATCGTCTGTGAGCAAGTATTGTTATTAGTGGTTTGAATTTCGACTGAATTCCAATGAAACGACTAACATAAGTATTACCATTTATATTTATATTTGAATTAATCCTCAGCAGCAAAGACCATTAGGTTTTACAAAAGAAATGCACATAGTAAATAACATAAAATAGAGGGATATAAATTGTATGCAATAACTTAATTAATTAATTTTACAGTTTATTTATTAGTTTAGACGAGAATATGAAGCCGATTATTGATTTGGTTAAGTCCGGAGAATTTCTAAGTGATGTGGGCACACACTTTGATGCAGGTTTGCCTTTTCCCTAAACTCCTTGTATGTAAGGAGGTATTCTGCTAAGATATGTTTAATAATCAGTTGAACTTCACATAAAGGGAATTATCGGGTCTTTTTTGTCCATTAGGAATCTCTGCGATATTTGTGAACGACCAATGCAAATTCTGTTATCTACTTTTTTTTTTGCTACTTTAAGTTTTCTTGGCATAACCAGTGGATGGGGTTAAAGAGATACATTTTGTTTTATAGTAGGAAGTTTGGAAATTTAAAGGTTTTATCTTTCTTGCCAAGTGTGATGGAATTTTATTTTAATCAATAATTGAATACCGTTTTGCATTATATTAGTGGATTAAAAGAGATTAATGGAAATTCCATTGAATTTTTCTATTGATAAATTACAATATTAGGTGTGATATATTTTATAATGAATCGTATAACTTTCTATACTTGAGAGGCACAACGTTACTGGTCCGATAAAAAGAATTACCTGATTCTCCAGAATTACATCAGCTAAAGGTGGTTTATCAAAGCTATAAGAATTACATTATATTTTTATACTAATAATACAGGTTTCTAGTAAAGATTGATAGTTATTTATGAAATTTAATTTTGGTTTATTGACATTATATAGAATGTTTTGTAATTACATATCATATACTTTAAGCGTATACCTAGATAATTAATTAATAAAATTCAAGTTTAACCCCAATAAAATGGTAGACGCTGTATGACGATTTCAAAAAACAAATACATAACATATAAAATCAAAAATGATATTGTGGTGAATTATACAGAATTCATAATTATTTTGAAAATACATTTAAAATAATTTATGTGGTTACTTGAGTCAACCTAATTTTAAAATATTTTTTCTCAAAAATCTAATTATTATAAAAAAAAAAACTCTTAAAAATAATTATTAACACTAGTTTGATAAATAAGTTTAGTTTAAAATAAAAAAATTAATTATAATAAAGTAATCGTAGCGACGGAAAAATAATTATTTAATCTAGGTAGATAATTTTCTCACTGATTTTAAGTCAAATTATTTATGTAGATTAATTAATCATATTTAAATAAATAATATAAGGAGTGCGTAAATATGCAATTTATTAACAAAGTAAGAAAATAAATTCTATAAATTAATAGAAATTGTTATAAGTATTTTAAATTTTAATACTCGATATTAATTAATTCTTAACATAGATACAATACTTGAATGCAACGGAATTAAATATTTAATAATAATTAACTCCATAACAAAATTACCCAGTTTTTAAAATAAACTTAGATAATTATTAAAAAAAAAATTACATAATATTAATTGTTATAATAATATTTATAACAACAAATTATCAACGGAAATGTATCCTTATAAAACGTGCTGCAAGAAAAGATTATCCACCTCATATTCACTGTCATTAGTGTATTTGTAATTATTGTTGTTTACCCATTTCTGAATAAACTATTAGTAAATTTATG
>VUJU01005617.1:0-13077 GCA_009835225.1 Aphis craccivora
CCATGTGAAACGGGCCTAAATCAGTAGATCATACCCTATAAGTAACTTTCGTCCAACATTTTGTGATACAAATAATCTGTGAAATAATTCACCTGAACGTAATTTATTAATTTATTATCTAATGGACGTTACTAGTTATTAGGAAATAGAATTACGATAATCTACACAATCAATAACACTAATAATTATTATTAAGATACTTTGTTTTATTTTGTATTTAGTTATATAATAAAAAATATTTTAGTTATTATTTATTTCTATTTTTAAATTATTAAATAACTTATCTATTCGATTTTATTTTTACAATGAATCAATATAATTATACGATTACATTGAATCAAATACTTGGAATAGTTTTATTAATTTAGCCCAATCGTTTGAATGAAAATTCAATGTAATTAGACTGGTAAAAATTGTAGAGAACCAATCATTTGATGTAAAAAGAATATTTTTTTTTATATCTATATTTATAAAAAATGAATTAAATACTTCCTAATAATAGAAATAGATACGAATATTTTGACGATTTATGTATTTTAAATTAAATTAAATTAGAATATTATAGAAATATTATATTATTATTTAACTACCTACCAATTATGGTTTTAATACTCGTAGGTAGGTAATAGGTATGTATAGTGTATATACGTAATGTGTATTTGTCATTTTAGTATAGTTAATATTACTCGATGGTTTTGAATAGTTGGATATGTACTTATTATACCTACTATTAAAATTAAAGTTGACAACTTTAAACATACTTCCAAAGTATGGATCTATAGTTTTTATATGATATTTAGGTGTAGGTACACATTACTTACTATAGTTACAATTAATATTGATGTTAATTTATTTTAGTAAACATTCAAAACATAATAGCTAATGGCAACGAAATAATTCATTATTTTTTAGTTACATGTACATAAAATCTTTAATAAATTACCTACATTTATTTTTTTTTTCACAAATGAATACGTTTAATATAATAAATACTTTAAATATTAATATTTACAAGAAATAATATAAATATAATTAGTAATATTTCATAAATAAAGTAATATACAATATACATTATAGTCATTATACAAATATATTTATGATAATATTATAACTTAGGATACTAGAGGGTATAGGCGCTAGGAAGGGGAGGTAAGCTGGGGCATTTGCCCCCCTGCCTTTTCAAAAATATGTTTTAAGATAAATTACTATTTATTGTATAGCAAATCCTAACATTGCTCCCACCTAGAAAAATTTCTGCGGGCGCCTATGCTAGAGGGTCACACGTGCGTAGACCTGTTATACTACACTTATAAAAAATGTAGGAAATAGTCCGAAATATAGAATAAATTTACAACGATAGAATCTTATTATTTTTTTTATTTTTATTTAATTGCAATAATTTAACTTTTAACTTCATGTATCATTTATAATATAAATAAATATTTTTAATTTATTACATCAATAAAGTTATATTTATTTACATTTAAAATGTTACAAAGAATTGTTTGTTATTTATTTTTTTAATAATATGATGTCAATGCAGTTTGTATTTGTATTATATATTCATAAAGAAAAATGACCCGTTGTTTAAATGGTGAAACGAATAAAATAATATTAAAATGTAATACGTAAATATATATTATACAAATTAATTGTTCTTAATTGAATGATAAAATATTATTTTTATATTTTTATAATTATAATTTTTACTTTAATATATTCACTATTTATAATCCGCGGAAATGTAGGATAACGTGTTGTTTTTTGTTTTCAACGTCTATATAATATTTATGTTGTACAATGTTATAAGTACTAAGTCTTTACTGTAGTATAATAATAACATATATTATATAAATTATTTCGTGATCCATTTTTGTGCACTTAAAAAGAGATTATCCCTTCAAGTGCATGTAGGGTGTCCAATTTATTAATTGAATATTCTACCCTATCACATGTTATTATACACATTGTGTACCGCACTTAATACTATTTCTATACCGTACATATTGTATTGAATATCCCTATTGTGAAGGGAGAGTCTGTAGACTATAGCGAGTAGACAGGGAATAGGAAAAATATCGATTGAATTGTTCGTTAACATTAGTTCAAATTATCAAAATTCAAAGGACCCCTGTATAACATTATCACTTTTTAGATACTTTGGGGAGGGTGAGGGTATTTAATTATAAAATTTCGAAAGTTTTTGTGTTTGTAAATACAAATATAAAACACATAAAATACACATTTATACGTTATTAATATTTAATTTGTTATCATTGTGGAACAATGTATTAGTTTGTTCTCTGACAAATATTTTTAAGGTATGAGTACCTACCTACCTATACATATTATAACAATTATGTAACATGCTTTTAATTAATAAATCAAAATATTTTTAATTTTAAGTTTCATACTTTTATAAATAATAAGTGCAATTTTTTATGTTTAAATTATAATCAATATTTTACAGTACCTAGTTAAATACATTCGATTTTGCAGTTATCATATTACGAGTACCTATATATAATATTATAGGTATGGTATACTTATTGTTTTATTATATATTATAGTGTATAGTTTATTTAATTTCGTTCAAATTAAATTTATTTCATAATAAGATACATCTGCAAATTGAACTAAATAAATTAAATTACTAAAATAAATAAAAATATTTGTTTTAATAAATTATTTTTTTATAAAATTAAAAAAAAATTACAAGTATTTATTATGAATGTGTATTCAATTTCGTATATATGCTTATAGCTTATGTTAATAATTTTTAAAATAGTTTAAAGCACGTGTACAAATAAAATTATTAAAGTTATTCTGTTTCAATATTTGAGCTTTAACATTCACTATCAGTATCTACAGTAGCACTAGTAACAGATCCAAAAGATTATTACAGATGCACGTGCATATATGTATCAGCAGTTCAAACTGTAAGGGTAGGCGATTAAGCTTTTATTTTTTCTATAAGTTCCTGGCGTATTATAATGTGTCTGTTAACAAGTATTTTTTGAGTACCTAACACAAGTTCTTCAAAAATGTTATACAAATACATTGATCGGAAAATAAACAGGAAAAGCTTTCTATATAAAAGCCATTTCTTAAATATTCTTTAGTTCGAGATAATAGCGAAAAACTACTAATAATTTTGATATGTTTTTAATACATTTAATAATCTAATCAGTTATTTATAAGTGATAACGAAACAGAAATAATATCTTTAACATTGATATTGTTTGCGAACTAGAAAATCTAAAAAAAAAATGTTGTGTAGGGTAAATTTATATTAATTTATATTAATATCATACAAGATATTAATCCTGACTGGTTTTAGATACTGACAATTGAGCGAAGCCATAAATGTACCTATTCATTTTTTAGTGATGTTTTTTTTTTCCAGCTGTCATCTCCTTTGAAAATAGTAAAAATGCTTCGATTTTCATTTTTTGATAGTCATATCCGAAATAAAATTTGATTTAAATAGTACTTTAAGAAGTAAAAACTTGTAAAAAATTTAAAAATTTTAAAGTAAAAAATTCATGGTACTTTCAACATAACAAAAACAAAATTAAGCAAAACAGGGATTTTTACGAAAAACTAGTACTTGACAAAATTAATTTTATTCTTTTTTTGTGTAAGTAAGTAATTAAAAAAAAAAAATAATAACTAGATATACTTACTAGAAATTGAAAATTTTCCTTAAATTTTTATACTAGCATTAATTTCTTTACATGATTAATTTTTAAAAATATTTAACTCTTTTTGAGTTCCATGTAAATTGTATATAATATATAATATATATATTGCAATTTCAATTTTTGATTTTTATAAAAAAAATTTTTTCTGTAATAGGTAGTTGATCAAACATTTTTTGCTTGGTCAAATATTTGAAAATTGTATACATAGTACCTCATTAGATATAATTGTTAGAATTAAAAAAAAAAAGTTGTTGAGTCATAAAACAAGTAGTTTTATTGGCATTTGAAATAAAATTTTAACGGAATTGGATATTCACGCAAAAAATAACGATTTTTCATCAAAAATTTTTTTATTTCATTGTAATTCAAAATAAAATTACCAAAAATATTTAAAATGTTTATATTATTATTTTTTACAAATCGCTTAATTTTGAATTATATAATTTAATATAAAATAATTAAAAATAATAAATTTTGACAAAATTAAATATTATACGAATATGAATGACTATAGGTAGGTATAGTTATTTTTCGATATTTATAAATATACTAATACCATATTTTATACACTCAATACAATTTTAAAATCCAAATTTCTCGTTAAAACCTACCATATTACTTATTACAATATAATTAATAAATTTAATATTAATATTAATATGTAATAAAATATACTTAAGTACATATAACATAGGCTGACGACCATCTTTTCCCAGAACTGTTTTTCGTATGCAATTCATTATTAGGTACTGAATAACAAACATAATAGTGACTTAATCAATGACAACTACACTTGACATCTGCACCATCTCTAAACTCTATAGAAAAGCGATTATTTATTATTATTATTAATATTTAAAATATGTATGAAGTCATAAATTAGTTTTCACAGAAAATAGTTTAAAATCTACTCTAAGTCTACAGTTTAAAACAACAGTAAATAAATATTAATCGAAGTTTATATATAGTATTATAAAGCGATTATTTTATTATACACAATTTTTATATTAACATAAGACTTTTATCCTTTTTGATAACAAAGTTAATTCTGTTCAAACAAAAATCATGAGATTTTTCTTTGTTTATCGAAAACATCCTATGAAATTTAATTTTGACTCAATTTCAAACTTACTTTTTTATATTTTTTTTAGATATATGGGAACCTGGACGCTAAAATCAGAGAAAGATGGTGATACGGATGATGGTGAAGTGGTAGGCTCTTTAAGCTGTTATAACTCCGCGGAATTTCTTGGAGTGCCAGCAAGGATGCCTCACCATTATGGCCCTGAAGCTCCGATGCAATTTCGACCGGAACAACGTCTAACTAGAGATGCAATGGAGAGATATCTAAGAGATCGCAATGATTTAGTGTTAGTAATTCTTCATGCTAAAGTAGCTCAGAAATCTTACGGTAATGAAAAACGATTTTTTTGTCCACCCCCTTGCATATACTTATTTGGCGATGGCTGGAAACTTCGACAAGAACAATTGTTAAGAGAAGGAGTGTCTGAAGCTAATTCTCAAATGAGCGCCTTTATTGGTATTGGAAGCACCGATCAAGAGTTACAGCCACTTGACCTTAACAACGGAAAGCAATATTGTGCAGCCAAAACTTTATTTATTTCAGATTCAGATAAACGAAAACATTTTATGTTAATGGTTAGAATGTTTTATAATATTGGTTATGACATTGGTACATTCCATAGTAAACGAATAAAGGTTATATCAAAACCATCAAAGAAAAAACAATCATTAAAAAATGCAGATTTATGTATAGCAAGTGGAACAAAAGTAGCGTTATTCAATAGGTTAAGGTCTCAAACAGTCAGTACACGATATTTGCACGTTGAAAAGGGTAATTTTCATGCCAGTTCGACGCAATGGGGTGCATTTACTATTCACTTGTTAGATGATGATGAAAGTGAGAGTGAAGAATTCAATGTTAGAGATGGATATGTGCACTATGGTAGTACTATCAAGCTAGTCTGTAGTGTCACTGGTATGGCATTGCCTCGACTTATAATAAGGAAAGTCGATAAACAAATGGCTCTTCTAGAAGCTGACGATCCGGTATCACAACTACATAAGTGTGCATTTTACATGAAAGATACGGAGCATATGTATTTATGTTTATCCCAAGAGCGTATAATTCAGTTTCAAGCAACACCTTGTCCTAAGGAACCCAATAAAGAAATGATTAACGACGGTGCTTGCTGGACGATTATAAGCACGGACAAGGCCGAGTATCAGTTTTACGAAGGCATGGGTCCCGTAAACTCGCCAATAACACCTGTCCCAGTTGTTCATAGTTTAAACTTGAACGGCGGTGGTGATGTGGCAATGTTAGAATTGACTGGTGAAAATTTTACACCCCACCTACAAGTATGGTTTGGAGACGTTGAATCTGAAACTATGTATCGTTGCCAAGAGAGTATGCTGGCCGTTGTACCAGACATATCTTCATTTAGGGGTGATTGGCTGTGGGTGAGACAGCCAACCCAAGTACCAGTATCTCTAGTGAGAAACGATGGTATCATTTACGCCACAGGGCTGACATTTACATACACTCCAGAATCTGGACCTAGGAATCACATACAACCCACAGACGACATTATGCGAGCGCCACATCCTCATAATAGGTTACAGCCAGCCATAAATGACGTTCCGTGGAACCAACATCCCAATATTAAAGAATATCAATGATGAAGAATAGCGTGATTTAGACCAATGAAAAATACCTTGATGGAGTGTTGTTAAGAATTAAAAAATGTAAGAAACATGTATTGGAAATTATTTATACATTTTTTTTGCATTTTAAACGTTATGAATAAATAATAATTTACAAATACATTCTAATGATGGTACAACACTGCAATATTTTGACATACATTCATGAAGTTTCTAAAGAATCACATAAAAATAAAATGAGAATATCTAACGTATTCGTTTTTGTCGTTTCTTTAATGAAAATATTTATTCATTTTAATTGTTCAATTTCATGGAGAGAATATGTCAAAGTGTAGACAGTGAGTGGTAATTATATTTATAGTTGAATTCTAATCAATAAGTTTATTTTTATTTTTATTTGAATTATAATTTACCTTTAGTTTCACATAATTGTTCGCAAGTTGGTTCCTTTAAATTATTTTGTCCAATTATTCTTGTGAACGATTTTTTCCGTCCATTTGATTGGCTAAACAAGCGAATTTCTTACTTAACTCCAAGATCGTAATGAAATTACGTTGGCATGAAATTGGACGCTACACCTGTTCTGTTATTATATGATTGTGCAATGTCATTAAGATACGTTTTGGGAGAACCATTATAGATGCATATACTGCATATTATCTTATAGTTGAAATTATACATTTGTAATTTGGTGTGTGGATCTCACAATATAATATCTTGAATTTCAAAAGTGAATCAATTACTATGCAATATTTATCCCGGTCTTAGCTCCCGTTACAAACGGTTTTGATTTTAATGACTTACCTTAATTATCTATAAGCTTCTCACGAAATTACTAATTACTGACATAAATTAGTCTTGTCTACAAATCGACAAGAGTAAGAACAAGTTTGATCGTTAATTGAAGTTGTTAACAGCTTTCAATATTAAGTCAAATAAATGTTACAAAACATATAATTATGAAACGATCAATACAATAAATTAAAAATAATGACTTTCGTATCTAAAAATTAAAGAGAGAAAAAAGTAATTACTTTACTATTGAAATTCGTGGCCCTTTTGATTTGTATTATTTTTAAGTTTATTTTTTAAGTATAGAAAAGCAAAATGCATATTCTAAGGTGCTTTAAATTAAATGTTAAAAAAAAAAAACAATATTATTGTGCAATGGTCAATAATATTTTGTTTCCAAATCCAATTTTGTAGTTTTAATTTAGACATATTTTGAAACAAAATAAACTTATTTTTTTGCATTTTTTTTTTTTTTTATCATTATAATTATTGTAGTTAAAAGTGCGTGATAGTTATGGTTATAATATAGTTTGAAAACGGTAGTATTATGAAATCTGATCATTGTAAATTAATGTTATTAGTTTTAGTATTATAAATTATTAGTTTGTGGTAAAAAAAAATGTATTTTTAATCCACGGCGTAATCTCGAAATGATCCGTTTTTTTCTTGTACATCATGCGTAGTACCTAAACTTACTACACAATTTTGTACCAATTATATATTTTATTTATTTTAATTATTTTACTACTTATATATTATATAATATGATACGTATGTAATACTTATTGCTGTACCTGTACTTGACTGATTTTATAAACAAAGCGTAGCGTTTTTTTTTTTTACTTTTAACCTGTTATAACTAAAACTTGGTTGATTTTAATTACTAGTTTTGCCGCCATTCATGCCAAACACTTGATGACTATAATTTATTACTGTATAATTGTATTTTATATAATGTAACTATAAGACAGTAATGCCAAAGAAAATTTAGTTTGTAATGGTTGTGATCGATATTTTAGAGCATTTATTTTGTTATTCTTGTATAGCTTTCTTCCCGTAGATATTTTCATGAAAAATCTGTCGTCTATAAACACACACACACACACACATATATATATTATATTATAATATTTATTGTATTGTATTTTATTTCTTCGGTGGGTATATTTTGTTTGTGATTTATTGGGGCTGTTCGATATGTTTTTATCTATTTTCTCATTTTCTTTTTTTCGATTTATATGTTTTTATAATGAATAAACTACATGTGTAATATTTAATTGTTTTTATTTTAAAAATAAATACCTATATTCAATAGTATACAATTTATACAATGTAGTATTTTTTTTTCGTTGTTATACCTTATAAAAACGTAATATTTCATTGTATTTTACTTCAATTATGATCTATAGACTATAATACATTTTCTGAATTAACAGCATATGAAATCATATATGCTATTTATTTAATACGATTTATTTTAAAAAAACACGAAATTTAGATACATATTTTGTAATAATTATGTTGAATAATTTTGTAAACAATATATAATGTTATCAGTTCTAATAAACAATTATTATTTTATTTTCAACGAAAAATACTTGTCTTGATAATTATGAATTATTATACAATGTGTGCATTATAAAACGTTTTAATATTCTTTGTGTATAATATATGTAATATATATATATATAAAGGTACTTGTATAAGTATAGGTATACGTATGTTTATATATATATTATATATGAATGAATAAAAACGAATTAATCTATCAAAATGTTTGTCGGTTGCGTACTTTATTGTCTTACAATATGACATTTTCAAGTTTTTCCTAATTGATTTCCCATAAAAAAAAATAAAAAAGTAATAACAACAACAACAACAAACCCATATTTTATAATAATATTAATAGGTTGCAGTTGAGTTGTATAATATACTTGAATACTGCTCACGTCATTTAAACGAAAAGTGTAGTAAAATGCAATGGAGCGTGCACAATCAAGTCAAAGACTTTAAAAATGGAATATGTATTTCGGTTAACTACTTATAAAAGAAAGTATATTAGGGCTGAATAACATAATATAAAGTAAATTTTTCAGAGCGATGATATTATAATATAGATTGTTTACACAAAATTTTGAAAAATAAATCATTAAACGCTCGTTAAGTTTTCGAATAGAAAGAAAAAAAATAATAGTTAAATTATACATTCTGGTCACGGCGAGATGTTCAGGTTCAATAATTATATGATTATTGTGACATTATAATATAATGAACGTGATTTGATTTGATAAACGTGATGCACGTACTACAGTAAATAGGAACCCAGTCGCCGTCTATATGTGCAACGACTGCAGCTCACCCGTAGCGAATAGCGACGTTACATTAAAATATAAGTGTGCATGCATAGGTACCTCTTACAATGTGTATATGTAGGTACCTATATAGCTGACACGCAGTCATTAATCACACACTCTGCAAAGGTTTTTTCATCCACCGTATAATATTCGAATTAAAAACAAATATTCTATATTGGATACATTACAGATAAGTATATTATAATTTTAAAATATTTAAACCGTTCGAAAACACACACACGCATAACATCATATAGGTATTATCATATTATAACACACGCGCCAACTCCTTATGTTATAATACGCGTCTCACTGTTTAAACTATAATATAATGATTATTATTCGCGGTCTTGCATATAATTGGTGTCTACCCGTGTATCATATGTATAATATATTATTGTAATTTCAATTCAATTATTGTGCGGGAAAAGGTTGCTCGCGTGTATAATATATAATATAATATTAATATGATATAATATAGTGTATCGTCGGCGTCCAATGTGCATAAAATAGTCCTCGTGGAGGAGCATCGGTATTTTCTATATCAATTACTACGATGGTTTGAAGAATCCATAATCAGAAATTTATATATATACACCAACATAGTGTATCAGAATGGTATTTTATATGTGAATAATGTATATCATGATATTAGGTATATATTATAATGTTTGATTTCACGACAAAAATTACCTATGAACCGGCACGTTTTATAAATCGACACGAATAATATCGAATACAATACAATATTATAATATAATAATTGGTATATTATTATTTATTATAATATATTGTTTATTGTTTAATTTATTTATGGCACACAATATCAATTATTATTACCTATATATTCGCACATAAATGTGATTGTCCAGTGTCCCACCTATTTGTGCGTATAGGTATAGAGATAGGTACATCTATATTCTATACTTAACCTCTAATGAATTTTTTTTTTTTTTTGTTATTTGTGCATGTTATAAAATAAACGATAGATTGTCATCAGACCATATTATTATATACATTGATTTTATACTATATATACTATATATATATATATCTTTGTAATTTCACTAGGTAATCAATAAATCAATCGTTAAAACCTATATATAAGCACATTATAACGTATTATATGTGAAGAGGTTCAATGGTATTATTATTATTTTTTTTTTTTTTAAACTAGGTATATAAAGGTATTTATTCCATTACTGTATTAGAAAAATATTTGTTTTGTTTCTATCTTATTTAGATTAAATAAATCAAAAGTTCTATAAACAGTGAAAACTTCCTGAACTGGAACAGCCCGTGGGATCGTGGGTATATTAGAACCGCAGCTTCAGAATATATTAATACGCCGGTCACTCTATATATGTACAGACGCTTTTAAACGATGATTCGTATATATTGCGTAGAATCGCTTAAAAAAATTTAATGGAATGAAATTAAATTATAATTTAATAAACGTTCATTTACAAGTGTTCAAAAACGATAATATTTAACCGATGCCGTCACTGTAAGCAGCACAGATATACGAGTATCTAGATTGTAATTTATAGGTTATAAAAAAATATCTTGCAATGATCGTATATATATTTTATATTAGTATATGTTGTTATAGGCATTTTAAAATAGGCTGCATAATTAACAGTAAACTGTATTTCGGATGAACGGTGAACATAATGCTGTTCGAATAATATATTATATGTTATTAACTTAATATTATACTTATAAAAATACTATACACCAGGCGCTCACCCAGAATTTTCGTTTGGGGGGGGGGCTTGATAATTTTTCTTTTATCCTTACACACAAGTAAACCTTATTGCGTAATATTGAACTATTATGTGTAATATATAATATGTGTATGTGTATCTAACATAATAATAAAAATTGAAAATAAAACATTATCATTTATCATTGTTATACTATAATATTTGCTATAACAATGTGTAATTTAATGTAAAAATATTTTTTTTTGGGGGGGAGGCTTAAGTCCCTCCCTTGGGTGCGCCACTGCTATACCAACTGATGATTAAAAATAATATCACCGTTAACGACGCTAACGTGAAGAACTCATGCTGTATTCCGTGTTTCCGAGAAAACTCGAGGATGATATTTTTTATCACTCGCCGTTAGTCGTTAATATGAAAAATGGTACAGGTACATTGCATATTTAATTTTCTGTTAAAAGTTATAAGTAATAACTTTCACGGTAAGAATTGCGTTTGTAAATCCGTTAAGTGTATAATGTAGACATGCAGTGCATTGATTAAATGCATATATATCTACTGTATAATATCGTATATAAGTATACTAAGTACGTAAGTAATCAAGTAAGTTTATAGAAAAAAAAATGAAAGCCAAACACTGACACAATCATAATAATATTAATATAGCACGTACAACATTCAATATGAAATTTTCATTTTGTAACGATTTTATAGGATACGCATTATGCAAAACATATAAATAATTCATTTGGTAATATGATTGAATTATATGACGAAATTTCGTAACTTGTAATTTGGAGATCAATATCACTTGTTCAGCTATGCATCATAATATACTCGATTCCATTACTTATAACAGTGTCGACTAAGTGAATACAAAATGTGAGGGATCTGAAGCGTAGAGCTATTTAAAAAGACAAAAGTCTTACTGAGTAGATACATCGAATTATAAATTTCAATCAAGTTGTTTGTTTTTTCAAATTGGAAAATCTTAACCACTAATCACTATTGATAACCTATAAAACAAGAACTATCAAGTGATTAGTAACCTATATATATTAGCCTAAGTAGGTGTTACACTTATCCAACTTTATGATTAGTAAAAGATAGAAACGCATGTATAATATTATAATAATATATAGCAGAGGTAGCCGCATTAATCATTGTAAAACAATGTTTATAAAATAAAGATACATTTTTCATTTTAAATCAAGTGAAGGAACATTTATTTACATTTAATTAAATAACTATAGGTAGATACATACCAACAACAGCAACAATACATATTACTAAAGGTTAAATAACTGATCGAAGTATTATATAAATTAAAAATAAATATTTACTCTCTTTAATGAAATTATAAAAATTGAAAAAATGTATATGATCTAAAAATTAAAATTACCTACGAGTATAACAGCTGCAGCCTATAAATATTAAATATATTGTAATATTAATAAATACATAGTTAATATTATAATATTATAAGCTGTCCTATAAACTTTAGTCGCTACTATGCATGCACCATACGACAATTAGTTCTTAAAAATGTTCCACAATTCATTTCGTTATCTATTAATATTAAAATAGGTATTTAAAAAAAAAAAAAACCGTATTTACGAGTGTTTTTATCAACAATTTGGGATTTGTATCGTAAATATCTAGTTCATTTTTTTTTTTTAATCGGTTTTTGAAATATATCTACAGTCAAACTTTCGCATGCATCAGGATGTTTATGCGCATATCGACTTCATACTTATAACTTATTTAACTTATTTGTACTTTTTTCTCTTGTAGAATTGTAGTACCTATATATAA
>VUJU01005618.1:0-13075 GCA_009835225.1 Aphis craccivora
CTATAAATACCTCAAAAAAAGTCAAAATTTTTTGAAAATTTAACTGTATATAGATAACACTGACATAAATATTTGGTAAAAATTTCAAGAATTTACAGTGATTAGTTATTGAATTAAAACCATATAAAAAAATCGATTTGGTTGAAAACTTGTTTTGCGTAAAAATTCCCGTTTTTCCGTCATTTTTTTTGTGGTTTTTCCCGGCGCTTTTGAAAACTATCGGAAATTTTTTACTTTTGATCCCCCAAAGTACAAACTAAATTCACTTTCCTATCCGAAACAGGGTCCACTTTTAAAAATCGGAGCACTTTTACTGCTCCAAAACGTGGTGACAGACACAAAAAAAAAAAAAAAATAAAAAAAAAAACACACATCATTGTAAAATCAATACATTCTTCACTCCGTTCAGAATCTAAAAAAATTAAAGAAAAAATTGTATTTATAGGCCATTTTTTTCATTTTCAGTAAAATCAATTGGATTTTACAATATAACTCTAAAACAAATATATATATAGATACTTGAAATAATCACAAAATATTTTTATTCAAATTGTTACAATACATTTTACAAAATGTCGTCTTAAAAAATTCCAAAAATAGGACCAAAAAGTTTTTAGTTATTAATTTCAGAAAATATAGGTTAAAAATTATTCTTACTTTAATACTTGAAAATTGTGTATAAAATCTTATAAGTTGGTAATATCTCAATTAAAAACTTAGAATTTATTGTTACAAAATTAAAATGTTCAAATTGTTTTGTAATTAGAAATTTATAAAAAAAAAATTACAACAATAATTTTTTTTTTTATCTAAAATTTGACATATATATATATATAATACTTGTTTAATCGCGTTAGCCGGTTTAAATAAACACGGTTGATAACTCGACTACGATATAATACTAAGGTGTTATACAAAATATGAATAATAATACGAATAGATTTAAAAGTGGACTGTATATAATTTATTGAGTATTCAAATAATCTTAAAGAAATAGGTATACACGAGAGCGACTTATAACTATGTTATTCTTAACAAATAAAAATATTAATATTATATAAATAATAATAATAAGAAATCAATCATAAAAAATATGATAATAATAATAAAATTAACAATACTAATATATATTTTCACATATTATATTAGTGACACACTTGACACCTAATATACAGCAAAGCGGTACTCACTTGCCTACATTTTTATGTCTTATTTTTAAAGTTTAAATTTTATATATGTATTACAATGCATATTAATGAAATTAATAACTCATAATATTATTACGTTATTAAATCAACTTGACACTAAGAAAGTAGACAAAATTTAAATAATAATAAAAATTATTATTATTATATATTTCACAAACTATAACTGACAAAATTCATTAATATTCACTATTAATAATCTTTAATACTACTTATATACATATAAATATTATTATTGACGTTTCACTCGTGATAACTTAAAAGGAGTATAAATTTATCAATCTATCAGACTTTTCAGAAATAATATAGTATGTTGGCTTAAACTCACTTGTCGCCAGCTAGAGAATTAATACTGAGAGCTTGCAGAACTGAATATAAAGCTAACTACAAAAAAAGTCTTTGGACTGGCTCCAAACTAAATGAGCCTACTACCACAAAAAGACCCCATAGAACAGATGCCAACCCTAATATAGATCGGACATGAGAACAATATATTTTCGTATTGGGTGGTATAGATAAATTTAAATCTTTTGCTGTACATAACAAAAAATCAGTGTATTAATCTTATTTCAAAATATTATTAAAACTAATGAAAATTTTAATTAGGACAGTAAATAATTTTACAAATATTTTAAGATACTATTTTATTAGAGTATATATTATAATATGTTTAATGGTTGAATACCGTTTGGCAAAAATCTATTGTCATTTATTAAAATTAAATTTTAGTCCGAGAGAACTAAAACTAATTTTAAGGATATTTAGCTCATTCTCTATTGCTATAAAGTCCGATTTAGATTCAATTTTACAGAAACGTTTTAAATCTTCCACATTCATGAACAATTTACAATATTAGGGATTACATTCTTAATTTTACTTATGAACATCAATAAGAGCATGGGCAATAATACATGAAACGTTATTCAGTCACAGAAAATTTGACAAGACTTAAATTTAAAACCAAGTACCTACTTTAAGCTAATGTACTCTGTCAGTCAGAAAAATATAATTTAAACCAAGAATGAATATATTTCCCTAACTTAGTTTTATATTAGATATCTATAGTAAGAATAATTAGTGATACTTTCGACGGCTATTTTCTATAGCCTCGAAGAAAACAATATTGAAACAATTAAGTTCATGACAGAGGTTTAAAGTTGTACTCGATTTGTATATCTTTAAAAGTTGACTGGATATTTTTTAAAACATCAGAAAAGTTCAAAAACTTTAGCGGTATTTATTAAAATTAAAACAAATCCATAATTTCTGATATCAGACTTATCTCTCATCGTGGATACATGGGCAGCTGATCTTTAGTATTGATGGAAAAAATCTAACATCAATTGATATACAATCGTTCTAGAGAACGTTTATAGAAAAACCATAAAGGAAAACAGGGAATGGATTTAATACCTATAGGCTATAATATAAAAAGTGTCCTTTATAATCCATTAGGTCCAATGGTTAATTTTAAATAATTTGATTACAAATTTAGAGTTAATATGTGATATTCTAAAAATGATTAACCTATTTAGAAACACAAATAATAAAATGTATGTTTTGATGTTGAATGTTCAAAAATACATTTTTTTATGTAATTGTATAACTGATTTAAAGTCTAATGTAACGAGAATAAGCTTTTAAGCTGTTTGTTCATTATCATTTTTTTCAAAATAATAATTTATTATTTTAGTTATATTATAAGAAATAAAAACTAATTACAAACTCATTTTATTAATATTTTCCGTATAATATAATATAAATAATATATAAAACCATGACAAACTAGTTTTCAATCTTTAACTTTATAATATTTTTAGTTCATCAATAAAAAGTGTTATTGTTTTATTAATCAGAATATTTATTTTTAATTTAAAAATACTGTATGATTAAAATAATCATGTTTAAGAAAAAATAATATTAATCAATAATTAGATAGGAACTTAAATATGTATAAATAATTTAAGTCTTAGAAAATACTAATAACATGAAACATTTTCTGATCAGATTTTATCTGATGTTATTATGAAAATTATTATTATTATTATTATTTTAAACGTCTTTATATAGTAAATTACACTAATGAAAATCTAAGAATACTTTAGGATTCTTATTAAGAAAATTAAAATTTAGCCTTTGTGATTATAGTAAATATACTAAACAATTAAAAAATAAGGATAAACTATAAGAATGTTTTTTTTTTTTTTTTTTTTTTTTTTTTAATGCAATATTATAATAAATTGTCTAAAATTATTTATGTAGCATAAAACATAGTAATTGTATTTGTTAGTACTTTTTGTCTAGTATTTCACTATACAATATGAAGTTCTAAGTCCCATTTAGGAAAAAAAAATAAGACGTTGTATTTGTATAAGTGTCACTTAATTAGTAAAGCTAGTGAATGAGACGAGTATCTTTCAAAAGAAAAAAAATTATAAAGGTCTTTAAGAATTCCAGGATAAATACGTTTACTTTTACGTATTTTTTCTACGTTATTTTTATTTATTTTTTTGTTTACGAGTATACATATTATATATATATACATTTGTATAACAAAAGATTGTTAAGGTCCTACTTAAATTATATCTATATGCCTCAATTTTCACTATAAAATAATTATGTATATAACTATAGAAAGTTTTTTAATCCATATAATAGTTATATACTTTACATTCAGGATAAAAAAAATATGTTGTTGTTTAATCATCAACACATTTTGTGCGATTAAATAATACATTACATTGATAATAAACAATATAGATTACTTACCTACACTTAAATAACCAATACTATAGTTAGACAGTAATACCGTATCATGATATACTTTAATTAAAATTTTGATTTAAACTGTCAAATTTGTATTTATATGCTATTATGTTATATTATGGTATTATTTATTTTAAACAATTATTCTAAAATTCATTGAAAAGTTTTATTGAATCTTAAATAAACCTATTTTTTTTCCAATTATATATTTGATTTTTATGAAACTAAATTTTGTCTTTATCATTTCTAAATGTGTGTGTATAAAAATTGAGCTAGTTATCATTAATCGGCTAAATAAGTAAATTCAACTTTTTTATTACCTAGTTATTAGCTTTGTACCAGTCTATAAATATTTATATTGTATAAACTATACCTATTGCATTAAAATGATTTAATGTTTTTATACGAATCAGAAATTAATGTTATCAAAAGTATATTAAGTGTATATTATAATAGTGTCTTATTGATATAATCATTAATTACCGTTAGTTAGAAAACTTACAAAATAATAAAGTTAGTTAAAAAACATTATATTTAAATAAAATATTATACCTACCGTAATTTCATATCAATTATTCGTTATTTATAAAAATAAGGTATAAACTATTACTGGCCATCGATTAAAATAATAAATTTATTGGAGAAACCAATTTATCGAAATTTAGCCAAATTGTGAAATATATTTTTTTCCACTTTTAAAATAAGTCACTCGGTAAATTTAAAAAAAATGTATTAGTATTAAAATATTATTATTCTGAATTTAAAGAAAAATATTATGTTATATTTCTGTTATTCGTGAAAGACTAACCTGTGTAATTATTTTATAATTAATACACATGAAAATACAAAATGAGAATAAACTACAAAATGTAATTATAATATAGCAAGTTGTAGCAATACATGCAAGAAAGAAATATTTAAATTTTGAACTGTAAACTAAATTAATTTATAATAATTATTCAGTTTCATAATAGATTGGTTGTTTTACATACATAAACATAACTAAAAAATCTTACTAATGCAATTTTGATTATCACGTCAATGTTATATTATGAAGTAATAAAAAAAAATCGACTCTAGAAATAAATATTAAATTTGCAACATTAAAGTTATTTTTCAGAAACTGTATTATTATTTGCTACTAAAAGTATAATGTACATATAATAATATAATGTATCAGTTACTTTACAACTTGTTGTGAATTTATTGTCAGATTTCTAAGAAAGATGAATCTTACGGTTTTAAAATTTTTTATTTATTTTTTTTTCATTTTGTAAAAAAGTTTTTAATATATTATGAATTTCTTTACATTCGTAATACTTGTTTTTTTTTTTTTTTAGTTTATATATCAAGTCATCGAATTTACAATACTATATTATTACGATCTGTATAATAATGCCACTATAAACATTTATTAAAATCTACCTAATATATTATTAACACTGACAGAATAAAAACTATTTACATATCTTATATTGAATCGTAACACCTACTATACTTTACCTCACATTTAATTGTAATACTCGTTACTCGTGTATTATTTTTTATTTTAAAACCACTTTTTATCTAGAATAAACTGTAGTTAATGACAAACATTTGATTGAGTCTTTCTTGTCTAGTCTACAATTATATGACACAGATATAATATTATAATTTTTATAATTTGTATTATTACGAGAAAAATGTTATCTCTAACCGGTGTATACATGTTATATTACAAGTAAAATTACTTAAGGTTGCTAAATTTGAGAAGTAAGTTTAAAGATTAATTTGAATTATAAATTTTCATCATCTAACTGACAAAGTTGACAATATTTTGTATTGATGTATTTTATTTTATAAAAATACTTCACTGATCGATACATCACATACAATCGCATCGCAGGTCAATACAAAAAAACAGATCATATCCGTATAATATTATCAGTGACCAGCATAATAAATTCATGTAACTACAATATTTTATATAAAACGCTGTATGTGAAAAAAATAATACGTCGTGTTGAGGATTATATCAAGATATAATTATTAATTATAAATTCAAAAAATCATAACTTTTCACTTTAAATATTTTTTTTTTGTTTGTTTGTTTAACCATTATTAATAAGAGTATTTTTTTGACATTACCTATTTTTTTTTCATGCGAGCCATACACGAACTTGGTTACACGTGTTAACAGTATATCGTGATGATATTCTTTATAAAATGTTTTATTGAAAAAGTATAGTGACATTTTTTTTTATATACAATTTCCGTATCATATTTTACCATAGTTAATGTATTAGTAACATATACAACATGTAATATACATTCAACAATTTTATCCAAATGTGAACTACTTACTTATTTAATAGATAAATTATATCATATGTATGCACCTATACAATTTTTTCTACGTAAAGGTTTTATCTAAAATATTTGATTTTGTAAGTTTTGATAGTTCTATAATTATCTCAAGACCACGGAACTCTTTTTTGGCGTTTAGAGAGTAGGTATCCTGTTATAATAAGTGATAAGTATTTGCAGATAATTTAAAAAAATTATCTCAATTTGTCAATTACTTATAGAATCAAAAATAGGCTTAAACCTGTTCTGTGATATGTTATTTAATAATAAACAAAAAAAAAAAATCAAAATAATCGGATGAGATGAATGGTTTCAAAAAAAATGCGTGACAAAGATTTTCATTTTCACATTTATATGTAGAAGATAGTTATTAGGTATATATGCTATACTATACATTATATCAAATGTAAAATGTATTTGTTTAAATTTACAAAAAAAAAGGTAGATAAGATAATATTCAATGTTATACTATTTAAACTAAATGTAAAAAAATAATATTTTTTTCGGGCAATTAATATATTTGTCAAATTGTAGTCTCGTTAACTAACTCTCGCTAACTCAGTGTATTGTTATTAAATACTAGGTCATCAGTAAAATAAAATACATCACTACATTTACTTTTTATTTTGATGTACGTTAAATTTAACTAGATATAACTAGTTGTCTTGACATATTTAACATCAAAAACCTTTTCAACATAACTATTAACGAAACTATTCAGCATGGCAATATATACGAATGAATAGATTTTAGTGAATGCTTAACATTTGATAGAGAGGATTATATAAAGCTTGTGAAAGATTTTGTTATAATTGTATATTAGGATTATTTAAATAGGTAATAGCTGTGTGTATTTTATAAGACCTTAAGTAATACTATATATTTTATAGATATTAAAACGTAGATAGGTATTTAAAATAATAATTGTAATATATTTTAAATTGGTTTGATACAATGAAAAAAATTATTTTATTATTATTATTATAACTATGATTATAAATATTATACTTTTTAAACATCGAAAAAATGATTTATTTAATTTTATATTAAACAAAATATATATAAATGTGTGTGTGTATATATTTCTATATATATATAATTTACTTTTTATGTATCATATAAATATTTTGTATAATATTACTGTTGATTTTTTTTTTCGTTAAATATTATTTGAAATATTCAATCATCGTTATTTTTTAAGTATATTAAAGAAGTGGAAAATCAATTTAAAGACAAAAGATCTATTAAAAGAAATCACTTAGCATTAAGTGAAATCTTCAATAATTTTGAACCTAATTTATCCAGTAGGATATATCATAATTTGTAGATTTTCACTCAATGAATTTTTTTTTTTATTATTTTACATTTATTTATATCAGTGAATCCAATTTAATTATTAAATAAAAATATAAGTATGGGACTATACTTGATTGTTTGATGTTCTTGATAAAATAATTATTGAATAAATGGGCGTATAATTTATGTATATCTAAGTAGACTTTACCCATATCCATATACTTACCTTTTGCTTTTACTTAAAAACTTAATAATACAAGTCTGAATATTTGTCATTCAATGATGACCTATTTCATTAAAATTAAGGCTTTTAGTTAATATTTATACAATTTCCCAAACCCAACAAAATTTATATTTTCAGGATACTCGAAATGATTAATCTATTTTTTTATTTAGTAAAAAAATAAAAATCGCTCTATTTTTATTTAAAATTATACTTTAAATAAGATACATTGTTTGGGTTTAAAACAAAATCTATTCAATTTTTGGTCAAAGATACTTATTTAATCGTGAAATCTAACTTATAACAGAATCATATAGATATTTATTTTTATTTTTATGATAAAATGAAATATCTATAGACAAACTTTAACAGTTTTTAAAAGATTGTTGTTTTACATTTCGGACATTTTATGCTCTTTATACAATTTCAAAATATGCATCATATTATTACATAGAGAATGAAAAAACTAAAAAAAGATTGTTACAAACACAATATTAACCTGTGTTTTATACTTTTTTTAGCACTTCAATATAATTTTAACAACATTTTATTTAAAAACAGTAATTCAAGTTTGTAGACCTTTTGAGGTCTGGTAAATAAGTAGATAAATATATACACCACTCGTCTCATATTTTTAACTACTTTTATTTTTTTGAATTTATATTTAATAGCTTTATTTAGCAGCTTAATTTTATTGAATAACATCTAATACGACAGAAACAGAACGACTAGATTGAACAAATTATTGTTTTACGGAATCACTTTGAACTTTGTACATTTTATTAGCCATCCAAATTATTTTAACATTAAATAATAATGTATTCCAGGAACTCTCGTTGATCTCTGAAAAGTCTAATATTATGTTAAAAACAGTAATTTAATTAATTCTTAACAATGTAATATCCGTAGGATTTTACTATATAAAAACAAGCTGAATATTAATATTATACATATGCGTCTATACTTAGTGTTTGCCCACACCGTGTATTCAATAAGCAAATTTGATAAAAGTGATAACAAAATAAATCAAACTCTAATAATAATAATTTGCTAATTCAATAGAAAACACATTATGATAGCTGCATCATATGACTCCGCACAAAGCTACGGATTTGACACAGGTGGCGTTTTCCCACAATATCTAAATAACTAGGCCTCTCTCCATTCAAATAGACGATGATTAGTTGAACGGTTTGCTATCCGTCGTTAACATTTTAGCATCGTATTATATTTTTTGCATCTTCCAAGACTAAGATATGTAGAAATTTTAAAGAAAACAATTAAGAACAATAGTTGTTCAATTATAGTTCTGTACTTCTGTACACCTATAAGCCACATAAATACTAAATCAAGAAACCCAACGCATTTTTCAAGTTCAAAAAAAAAAAAAAAAAAAAAACACCGATTTCAATGCAAACCGTATTGTGTATACATACATATGTTGAAAATATATTTTGAAGATACGATAATATCATAAAAGTAGGTAACCACCTAGTTTACAATCTACTACCACAATAAAGAAAACTATATCGTGAAATTTATTCATTTTACTTATTTTAGCACGCATCTATGGTCCTATAAAATTTGCTCTGCGTTTTCTGCGATACGATTGAAATATATTACCATAGTATGTTTTCTATCGTCGAGCGTTATTGGAGGGCATCTACATAATATTATTCCAACGATTTTGAAATAAGTTTCTAAATTCTGGTGGTACAACTACCGTACTCAGCATTTTACCTACATCTGCCGAACGTGCTGCTATATACGTTTTACAATGTATACAAAATATTGATATAATATTATCTTATACACATATCATATTATTATAATTCAGTATATGATATATTCTAGTGATACAGCGATGCAGCACGAGATGGGTTGGGATTGAACGAAGGCTTACAACTTGTATATATATCGTACAAATTCTGATAAATCTTTATAAACTATGACACTATGTTTCAAAGTAATAAAATATCAAGAAAACAGGTTTGCAACAGAGGAATATCTAAATATATCATTGACAACGATATTCATAGAGATCATGGTTTTTTTTTTTATTAAAATAGTACGAACTAAATGTCATACAAATATAACAATTATGTGAAACTACGGGAAAAATCTAAATTTTAAAAATATTATCTATTTATACTTATATATAATTTATACATAAATACGGTATTACATTTTAAGTTATAATAGTTGATATAATATGATATAGTTCAATATATAATATACATATTATTACGTATACTTATAAGTTATAATAACTATAAATACTAATAATATAATAAATGCAATATATATTTGGAAAAAATGTTATCAAACTGCTGTAATACTTAAAGTTAAATAAATGACTTAAATAATTTTATAAAATTAAATCATATCATAACCTATTTTGGATCCGATTGATCATCATTAACACTCCAATGCCGACCGGATTAAGGCAGTATAAAGTAATAGAAAGCATTTGGGATAATCAAAGTTGGATGAGTGACGTTTATTAAATCTAAGAACTCGTAACGCTTTTTCTGAAAACATGGTCATATGGGGTCGAAAACCTAATGAGGGATAGTAGTAGGAATCCTAAGTCTTTCATTTGATATACATGCAACATGCTCAAGGGGTAACTTATTCCCACAATAATCAAAATACAAGATTAATCTTATTCACTAAAATATAATTTTACATTTATTCATATTGAGAGATAACTCTTCAATATTCTATTAAGAAGAGAATTCATGTAAAACGCTTTGAAAAATTAAATAATTGATGAATGACGATAAAGAGTAAAAAAAAAAAATTGCCATCATCGATGAAAAATAGAATTTGACACGGGAGAGAGAACTGTACTCTATTCATAAAATTGTATTCAACAGGGGACCTAGATGGGTACTTGCAGTGGAGTATAATGTATTATAATATAGTGTATTTGCGTATTTCCCGATTTTGGTGTGAGGATCGCGATTATTTTCCTCGTTTGTCCACGGTAAGTGTTATAAAAATCGAGTGGTGGTTCGCCTTGTCATAACCACCATGATATGACATCATTAAATAACATAATACGGCCCTATATAGTGTAAAATATAACACTGTTAGATATAATTTATTATGCATCCTACGAGTAAATAGTTAATGATATATTATTATAAAATAGCACGTGCCACTCTGACCATGCAGCTTGGACGTTAACTACTGCCGTGCATTAATACGTCGAATTGCTGTAACTGTTTATATCATAATAATGATTTACTGTCTACGGTGATAATTGACTCTCCTCATTGATATTCGCCCCAAATATATAATACGTATTATAATATACTAAGTTTGCAATGTTGGAGTATTTAGTAATGCAAAGGAAGTATCGAGTTACTGTAACAATGTTTTTATTCGTAACGTGATACACAATCAGAATTATCAGAATTATTGTTGGAATCTACTCTAGAGTAAATAACCGTGGTAAGAGTATAATTATAGTGAGTGAATTTAATAGCTTTTGTTAGTAGTAGTTTTGATATGTCATTCCTTTACGTTAAAATTTTGACTTGTTTCGACTATTGCAAATTAAATGATAATAATATCAAAAATAATTAATAATATAATAATATATTATTTTATAAATGCCTATACCTAATGTGGATTTATAATACAGGTGGTATTCAACCATTTTAGGCAGAATGTGACGTATTACATTTAAAAATATGCCAAACCGCTTTTATAGGTTAAATGTTTATTATTTTTTTCTTTTATTTAAAGAGCCTCCTGGCCATTGACTGAAACAGAACAAAAATTAGATTTTTTTATTATTATTGTATATTATGTTTATATAATATTATTTTTTTTACAGAAAATTATACTAGATAATTTGTTTAGTACGAAGTATTGTTTGTTTGATCATGTCTTCGTCTGATACCATTTTTATTATTACAACATATAATTTAAAATTACAAAATAAAGGTTTATTTAATATTTAAATAAATTATACATTTTTGAATATTTGATACAGTTTTCCCTTCGATTATTTTTTTTTTTATGTTAGATTAAACCTATTTTATGATGAAGTGATAGTAAGAGAGTTAAAAAAAAAAAAATAAAATAGAGTTTTTGATGAAATTTACATTTTATAACTATCACATAATTAATTGTACATACATAAAAACCTACCTAGTAAAAAAATCTCCAAAAATATAGGTTATTCTGAACATTTGTTGACGTGTGCCAGATGACAACTATGCAAGGTTTTTCCCTTTGTTGGTATTAATTTGAATTAAACTGTTCTTAATTTAATACCAAAACTTATACTATACCTATCTTTCATTAAATCAGAATATATTACAAATTATATTTTATAATATAATTATATTTCTATAATTACATGATAATTTTATTAGTAGTGCAATTTTAGGTTGAAGTAACTGATATCAACGATAGAACGGTTAGGTTATGTTCGTGATATAAATACCTTAAAATATTTTTAAAATGTCTTTACCTATTTATATAATATAATAATAATAGACATTATGCTGGTAGAGGGTTTCAATTCTTTTCAATTTATATTTTATATTCTAAGTCGAGAGATGATTGTATTAGTTTTAGTGATTTTACATAGATAGATTTTTGTATTTTTTTCTCCCTTTAAGTTTTCGAGAACTTAAGTTTTTTGAATCCAATAGATATTTATTTTAATAGGAATATGAATTAAGTTGGTATTTTAGGTAAGAGCAAATGATTCCCTACAGTATTTTTATCAACCAATTGGACACACTAATAAAAAAGCAAACAAATAGTTAACTATTCTAACGTACAATAATAGGTGACACGTGTACCTTGTCATTGAGTAGACGATAACTGTTATAATAGGTGTGTTAAATTTAAATTTAGTAATAAATAATCTAGTGTGAAAAATAATTTTGAAAGATGGTCTAAGGTCTATTTGAACATAGAACATTTTATACATTTTTAACTATAAAATACATTTCAATATATTATGGTTTTTAGCGTTTTAGATTCTGAACAGAGTGAAGAATTTATTGATTTTACAATGATGTATGTTTTTTTTTTTTTGTGTATGTGTACAGCATACCTAGTCGAAATAATGCTCCAATTTCAAACTATAGGGGTGGTTTCTGCAGAAAAGTGAATATCCTTGGTGCATTATAGAGGTAAAAAGTTAATATTTTCCAACAGTTTTCAAAAAAATCGAGAAAAACAAAAAAAAAATGACGAAAAAACGGGAATT
>VUJU01005619.1:0-13070 GCA_009835225.1 Aphis craccivora
AAAAAAAAAATTTTTGATATTTCTTATTGCTCAAAAAAGATTGACGATTTCATTTTTGATGATATTTGGTCACAGTTAGAAATTATAAACAATGAAATACAACCTCAAATTCACCATTCAAAAAGGCAAAGATTTAATCAAGTTTCTGGAGATACAAAAATTAATTACAGACGACTATTTTTTGAAATAATTGACGTTATAATTAATAAGACAAAAGAACGGTTTTCAAATCTTAATCAATTACAATTTTTCGCATTATTAGACTTTAAAAAATTTAGTCTATATGCTAATGATTTTCCTATAAACTTTTCAATTCGTTGAAACAATTATACGGTAAATATTTTGATTTACCCAAACTGAGAAGTGAACTTTCGGTTGTCTACTCGACTGAAGAATTTCAAAAACCTAATGTTCACGATCTTTTAATTTATTTAAAAATCACAAATTTAGACGAAAACTTACCACAAGCAACAAAATTGATTTCAATGATACTAACTATTCCAGCTACAGCATCAGCAGAACGTTCATTATCGGCCCTTAAAAGGATTAAGAATTCATCAAGAAATTCCCAAGAACAAAATCGTCTTTCATCATTATCAATGCTGTCAATAGAAAAAGAATGATTGGTAGAGTTGAAAAAAAAATCTACGTTTCATGATGAAGTAATCAAAGCTTTCCTTACTAAATTTAGAAGAATTGATTTAATATATAAGTAATTTTGTAGTTAATAAGTTTATTGTTTTTAAAAAGTGATTTATTTTATTTTATTAAATATAATATTGTGCTATGTACTAAGGTAATATATATTAAAAATTACGAAAAACTTTGTGTGTTTCGAGTAATATTTTAAGATAGGTGTAGGGGGTGTGGGAGGCTATGCCCCCCACGATTTTATCAAATTACAACTTTAATGCATACACTAAGCTGAAACTCACGCTACGCTATTGAGTAGGTGCTTGAAGGAAAACTTATGGAAAACTTAGTGTGATATATTTTTAATCCTTAATTATTAACACAAAATTTTTTTATGATTTTTAAACTTCAAAATTACTTGCGAATTTTCGCGTTTTCGACACACTTCGTAAAAATTTGAACTACAAACGCTTATAACAAAAAAATTGTAAGCTCCATCGATTGTATAATGATCTAAGAGCAAAACATTAAGTCCATAACCTCAAATATTATTTTAACATGTAGCGCTCGCGAGTAACACTCGAACTAACCTCCAACCGGACAGCAGCTGATAAGGACTATACCTTATCAGCTACCTAGACCGTACAGTAAACTAGTAAACAACTAATAACGATAACAAATTAACAAACACGAAGTCGGTTCTTAGTTTTGCGCTCGAGCGATAATTACGTACCTGTTATATAAAGACGGCTGACGTCTTACGACAAACGGTAATCGCGGTATATAAACTTGACCGGGCACTGTATCGATTTAGTCACAAAACGCCGCGCGAGCGATTCACTCCGACCGATTGCAGTTCACACTTCAGCGGACCCGCGACAGACGACATAATATATACCTATTCGGACATGGCTACCACCAGTACCACCAGACTGGCAATAGTGACGGGCGGCAACAAGGGCATCGGGTACGCCATCGTCAAGGACCTGTGCCGGCTGTTCGACGGCGACGTTTACCTGACGGCCCGGGACGTCGGCAGGGGCCGGGCGGCGGTGGACCGTCTGAACGAGCTGGGCCTGAAGCCCAAGTTCCATCAGCTGGACGTGACCGACGCCGGTAGCGTGGCCGCTTTCGCCAAGTTCGTGGCCGACAACTACGCGGGCGTGGACGTGCTGGTCAACAACGCGGCGATCGCCTTCAAGGCGGCCGCCACCGAGCCGTTCGGCGTGCAGGCCGAGGAGACGATACGCGTCAACTACTTCGCCCTGCGGTCCGTGTGCGACGCTCTGTTCCCGCTGCTCAAGGCCGGCGCGCGAGTTGTCAACTTGTCCAGCTCCGCGGGCCGCCTGTCCGTGATCCCAGGCGAGGAGCTCAGACGGAAGCTGTCGTCGCCCCAGTTGACCGTCGACGAGCTGGACGCTATGGTCCGGCAGTTCGTGGACAGCGCCAAGGCCGGCGACCACGCGCAGGCCGGATGGCCGTCGACCGCGTACGGCGTGTCCAAGGTGGCCGTCAGCGCGCTTACGTTCGTGCAGCAGAGGGCGTTCGACTCGGATCCCAGGGCCGACATCGTCGTCAACAGCGTCCACCCCGGCTACGTGGACACGGACATGACCAGTCACAAGGGACCGCTGACCATCGAACAGGGCGCCGAAGCTCCGGTGTACCTGTCCCTGTTGCCGCCGGGCGAAAGCCACGTCAAGGGCCGCTACGTGTGGAACGACAAGACCGTTAAGGACTGGTGCGAATGTTGAGACGGTGCTTTTATGATGATGTCCGGCCACGGGTGCTACTCGCCATTTTTCACGTATACAAAGTACTTAGAATCTAACTACACGTCTACACGCGTTTATATACTCTCTTCGTACACACATTCCGTATACTTAATATTATGTATTTTTTTTTTTTTTACGAAAATCATATGTTTGTTATTAAATTATTCGATTTGGCACCGCTCGAACTGTGTTACTTTTGTACTGTTTTATAGATGATATATTATTAATATGTTATCACATTAAAGTAATATTTTTTTAATCACAATTACCTACCGTGTATTTGACTATTCCTACAACCCGACACCCGTTGTCGAGACTTTGAAAATTGAAAACGTATATTCGGTCGTTTCTGATCGATTGAAAATATTATGACTAGCTAAGCTTGCCTGCACAGCGTTGTCCATGACTGACTACCCCCGGCATGTTTACCCTACTCCGTTAAATGTATAAACTGTACACATTTTTAAGGTAAATTATATTTTATTGTTCGTATTACCGAGTACTACTATGCATATTTAGTTTCAAAACATCAATTTGTTTAGATTCTGAACGAAGTGATGAAATGTATTGATTTTACAATAAGTGCGTGTGCGTGTGTGTTGACAACACAATTAATTTTTGTTAAAACATTCGTTTTTTATAAAATAATTATGACTTCCATTTTATTTATTATATAATTAACCCTGATTAAGTAAAAACTATAAGCAATCTGCAATACCTTTACCCCCAATATATATTATTAAATAATCTGCACTTAATTTTTCGTAATTTGAAACAATTTTCGTGCTAATCAAACAAATATATGCATACATATTTTTAATTATAATAGGTACTTGAAAAAAAGTGATTATACATATATTTTATGATTATAGGAATTCATTAGAATTGAGGTTACTTATTGTCGATAACAATTAACATACGGCCATGAATAAACATTAATAATTTGTTTTTCTATCTTGACTCAATATCCAGAGAACATTATACGGGTTTACTGCTCGTACGGAACTACCCCGCTTTCACTTACGTACATATGAATAATTAGCAATTAAAAATATTTTATTCCACTTAGCTAATTTATTTTATTTTATTAGTCATTGCCCGAATATATATATTATATTCAAATTTGTGTCTCGGAAATTAATAATCATATTATCTATATTTTATTTATGATATCACGACAGTCATCAGTAATTGCTAATCTTATATAGGTAATAATGTAATATTATAACTTATCCATAATATGTATGAACGATATGTATGTGTGAACAATATTGGATAACTGTCGAATGCGGATCTCGGTAGCTTTAACCTACCTATAACGTCCAAAAAGTAGGTACAATTGCCCACAATATATATATTTATACCTATATAAAATGCATATGGCGATAGCCTACGATTACGAGTATTACGGCATGCCGTACTAAAATTTGAAAATATCATTGTCATTGTGTATATAATATTATGTGTTTTATACATAAAAATAATAATATAGTATGTAACAGTTCAAATCCCCACTAATGATATTTTTTCATTTTTGAATTACAACAAAATAATTAAAATTGCATGTATTCCTTAAAATATTTAATTTTGTCAACATTTAAACATTTTAAATTATTTACTTAAGTTCATTATAATTGTATTTCTTATAATAAGTTGACATTGATCGAAGAATCATGGTAACATTCTAGGTAACATTATTGTTTTTTACCATAGACCTTAGTCTTCTATATTAAGACTTTAGAGTAGAGATTTCCTACGTTAGTATAGAAATTTGTACCTATTGCTATTTAGTCATGAAAAAAGATTTCATAAATTATTTCATATTGCATATTTACGTATATTTAGGAGGCGTCCCCCATCGCTCGGATGGATGTGTTCAGCGCGCACTTGGGTAGCATTGCGACGATGATGACTGCGCAAGTCCAACAGAGACATGACGAGAAATTATTTTATTTATAAATTAATGATTGAGATCTTTTTACAAAACAAATTTAGTAAAATTTGTAATGGAAATTTGTTAAATAGCCCAGTTACAAACGAACATCATACTTGTTTGTTGAAATAATTATTGGGATAGTATAAATTTATTTCAAATTTAATTAACTTAGTATTTATTCAGTACATCCCATCTTTATAATGCTTATATGTCTTATAAATGACTAGTTTTTTTTTATTTGGAAATTTTTTGTAGAGAATTCGACGAAGTGTTTTTCTTGGGATATCAGTAGAATTTTTTATTAGTAATACATTTTTATGTACCAGCATGAAATTAGATTTGCAGGTTTTTAATGTTTTTAATTTTAATATATTCAATTTTTGTTTTGCATTATTGTGATATACATATCTTACCCCCTCAAGGACATTGTTAAAAGGTATTAAATTGTCATTACATCGTAGCTATTTTGATATAAAATTATGCAAGTAGTAAGTATTCATTCATTGGTGGAAAATAAGTTTACTAGTCCATTTTTTTTATGATTTCAATATTTAGAAATAGTGTTTTTGAATTTTTTAAATTTTTTTTTTTTTTGTTATGGTGATAGAATTTTATTTTGAACTTTTGAACTTTCAACTATATTATATAGGTACCTATCATATTTGTGTTTTTTTCTAAATAGTTTTTTTTTATTTACGTAATTTCTGTTGATAAGTTTTAGTAAAATGGAAACAAATTTTAAAATAGGTATCTATTTAATATTTTTTGCAGTTATTACTTATTACAGAACAATATTAAATATTAATACTCTGGGCGACCTAGGCGAAACGCTGCCCAGTGCCCAATGTACGACATATATGACGCATTTACACCATATAGAGGGATAATACGGTCTCTAGCGCTGCGATGTGAAACGTAATAACTAAACAATCGTGTAAAATATTATCTTTTTGCCTCAAAAATACTTAACTTTTATACCAACATAATCGGCATTAACAACTAATTTCTTCATAACCGACAAAGGTATAATTTGCATATTACGCCCGATCTATTGATACCACAAACAGACCAATCTATATATTCATCAGGTTTGTAGGCCTGGCTAAAGAAAATTGTAAAAGTTTTACAAATCCAATGGGAAAACTCTAGCTCGTATAATACACTACGGTCATAATGCTTCGTTTTTTTTATTTACACTTAAGCCCTGGTTTCCTACAACCACGCATCCGCGATCACGCTGCGTGATCGCGCAGCGGTCGCTATTGTGGCAAAATTTGAGTGATCACGGATGCGTGGTTATAGGAAACTAAGGGCTTTAGCCTCGAGCCACTACCGTCGTACTAGATTATTGATAAATCGTAAGACGGATTAAAATGTAGTTTTATAGTGTGTGATTAAATTATTATAGTGTTACTCGTACTATTATACAATACTTGATGTATAAATACGGCTGACACTTACATCAAATAGTAATCGCAGTATATAGACTTCGTCTACTCAATATCGATTTCGTCTCATTATCGAGCGATTCACATCTACTGACACTTCACACTTCAGACGACCCGCGACACCAGCAGACGACTTATCGGACATGGCTACCACCAGACTGGCAATAGTGACGGGCGGAAACAAGGGTATCGGGTACGCCATCGTCAAAGACCTGTGCCGGCTGTTCGACGGCGACGTTTACCTGACAGCCCGGGACGTCGGCAGGGGCCGGGCGGCGGTGGACCGTCTGAACGAGATGGGCCTGAAGCCTAAATTCCATCAACTGGACGTGACCGACGCTGGTAGTGTAGCTGCTTTCGCCAAGTTCGTGGCCGAAAACTACGCGGGAGTGGACGTGCTGGTCAACAACGCGGCGATCGATTTCTTGTCTAACGTCCCCGAGCCGTTCGACGTTCGGGCCGAGGAGACGATACGCGTCAACTACTTTGCCCTGCGGTCCGTGTGCGACACGCTGTTTCCTCTGCTCAAGGCAGGCGCGCGCGTAGTGAATTTGTCCAGCTCCACGGGCCGTCTGTTCTTGATCCCCGGCGAAGAGCTTAGGCGGAAACTGTCGTCGCCCCAGTTGACCGTCGACGAGTTGAACGCGCTGGTCCGCCAGTTCGTGGACAACGCCAAGGCCGGCGACTACGTGCAGGCCGGATGGCCTTCGTGGCTCGTGCCCGTACACCGTGTCCAAGGTGGCAGTCAGCGCGCTTACGTCCATACAGCAGAGTGCGTTTAACGTGGATCCCAGGGCCGACATCGTCGTCAACAGCGTCCACCCCGGATTTGTGGGCACGGACCTGACCAATCAAAAGGGATCGCTAACCATCGAACAGAGCGCCGAAGCTCCGGTATACCTGTCCTTGTTGCCACCGGGCGAACGCGAAGTCAAAGGTCACTACGTGTGGTCCGACAAGACCGTTAAGGACTGGCGCGAATGTTGAGACGGTGCTTTTATGGATAAACTTCCATTTTTCACGTATGCAAAGTGCTTAGAATCTAACTACACGCGCTTTTACTCTATTCGTCCACACATTCCGTATACTTAATATTGTGTATTTTTTTACGAAAATCATATTATGTTTATTATTAAATTATTCGTTTTGGTACCGCTCAAACTGTGTTACTTTTGTACTGTTTTATAGATGATATATATTATGTTATCACAATATAATAAAATTCATTTTAATCACAATTATATTATTTACCGTGTATTTTACTCTTCTTACAAAATCTGTTATCGAAACTGAAAATGTATAAACGGTTGTTCCTGGTCGATTGAACATATTAGGTCTAGCTAAGCTTTTACGGCGTTGCGTGTGACGGATTACATGCCCGCGGAATGTTTACTATTCTCCTTAAACTCCGTTAAATGTAAACTGTCCATATTTTTAAGGTATAATATATTTTATTGTTTGTATTACAGACTACAGAGTACTATGTATGTATAGTATGTTAAGTTTTTAGATTCTGAACGAAGTGATAAGTGTATTCAATATTCATTTTACAAAGATGTGTGTGTGTTTTTTGTGTGTAGTGTGTACACTATACAGTATAAGTTGTCGAAATAATGCTTCAATTTCAAATTTCAGGGGTGGTTTTCGATGGTTAAGTGAGTATCCTTTGTGCAATATAGATGTCAAAAGTAAGTATTTTCCAACTGTATTCAAAAAAAAAAAATAAGGAAAAACATAAAAAAGGGCGGTCAAGTGAGTAAACGCATTGTGCTGTATGCCTGTATAGTATATCACAATAATAACGGATGTATTAAATTTGAATCCAATTATGGTATAATTATATACGAAAAACGATTTTTAACGGTGATGATTTGTCGTTTATAGGATATATTTTCCAGTGAGTGGTAAAAAAGGTGGTTTAAAAATTAAATTCTTTTATAATGATTGTAAGCCAAACTTATGGAACATTTTGTATTAAATTTTCAACTCATAGTTATTTATACAAAATTTTTTTATAATTTATAGCTTGAAAATAATTTGCAGATATATATGATTTTGACGATTTAACGTCAATTTTTTAACTTCAAACGCTAATAAAAAAAAATTGTGCCGATGTATATTCTTATAATTTTTAATTCACTATAAAAATAACTAATAACGTATGATTTATGAGGAACTTAGTAGTAAATTTTAAAGTATTTTGACTCAGTCAAAATTTTTTATCGATATTTATAATAAAAAAAGTAAACAATAACAACTATATCAAATGCCTATAAATACCATTAAAAAGCGAAATATTTTGAAAATTAAGTTATATAATATAAATTAAACTTATATTTATTGAATAATAACAATTATTGAAAATTGTTTGAGGATAATTAATTGTTATCGTTATTTGAATTTGAATGCTTTTAAAAATAATTTTGGCAAATGATTTTTGGTTTTTTTTTTTAACTATAATACGTATATTATATAAGAATTGTTGTATTAAATTTTCATATTTTTGAGCAAACAATATTTTTAGATTGACACTAAAAAATAAAATATTTTGAAAATCGAAAATGTTGTTGTAGGTAGCTCAAAAAAGTCAAAATATTCATAAATTTAACTGAATATAAATTGCACTAATATAAGCATTTGGTGAAAATATCAAGTACTTACAGTGATTCGTATTTGAGTTTGAACTATATAAGAATAATTGATTTTAACCTTGTCGAAAATTGGTTTTGCATGTGTAAAAATTTCCGTTTTTTCGTTACTTTTTTTTTGGTTTTTCCCGATTTTTTGAAAAGGTGCTGACGTGCCGATCAAAAATAATTTACGAAATCACCGGATGTTTCACAAAACAATATAATTGTGCAGAAAATCTTTTGGGACAGTTCCTACTTGACGGGGATCTATACTTAATAATCGTTACCAAAGCCTGAATGAATGTTCTGCTCTGCAGCATTAACAATTTTCACGATTATGGTAAAAGTCATTGAATGATCAACTTATACTCGGCAAGTGGCGTAAAGACGAAAATGGGAAAGTGGTAGGATAGGTCTGTCGGCTGTGCACGGATTTTACCAACTGAAAGTAAAATTTTAAGTTAATTATTAACGTTATGATTTTGAACATATTTCAGTTTAAGCTTAAATATTAATAATTATTTAATATATAATGTATAGGTACAAGGGAGATATTAACCTTTAAAGTTGCTTTTTAAATTATATATTTGTAAAGTGTTTGAGAGTGTTAGATTTCTACGTTTCTAATATATAATATTATAATAATATATAAATATTAAGTAATATAGTTAATATTTTATTACCACTGGTTTTATTTATGTAAGCTGATTTTAATTTTTATACTTTTTGTCAAAGTGTTTTTCATACGATATCATTATAAATACATACGGTATACCTGTAGTGGTTTATTACTATTATTAAATTATTCGTAAAAAAAAGTATATTTTTTTACAAAAATATCACTTATTAATCAACAATAATTAAATATAGAAACGAATTGTATGTTTATTAAAATATTTATTATTATTTTGGAGAGCATGCCAACGAGTTTACCGTCGTCCGCGAGGATTGGCCAGGTAAGCTGATGGAAAGAACTGTGGCCAGCTGTGGGCGTATTATAAATTTTTTTTTAGTATTTAATTTTAAATATTAAAAATAAAATAACGGTGTATAGGAGAAAACTCTGTGATGAAATATTGAAATGGGAATCAGTGTAACTAAGGTGACATGAAGTGCTGTACTTACAATAATAAGTATTATATGGTTACCGGCTAACCGCTATTATCTATTCTTAAATAGAACACATTTTACGAGAATGTTATGAAATATGAAATAAATTTTTCGACTCGAATACCGGAAAATATAAATATTAATAATTTAATATTCATGTCCATTGTCCATTGTCCAAGCGTAAACGGACGAGTAAACGAATAATCGGGTGAAAGGATATAATCCCTACAAAATCAGATAGCCGCCGCCACAGATCCATATACTATATTTTTACAATATCTATATAATTTTTAATAATATAAATCTAATATATAATAATGTGCAGCATAATATACTCGTACATTATACATTAATTACATATTTTACATATTTAATTTTTTTGTATATTTATTTGAAAACTAACAATTATTAATTTCCAATTTTTCTTCCCGATTGTTGGATTAGTACTAACAATAAATCATTATTAGCTTGCTTGAAAATTGTAAAAACATTTTTTATTTTTTGTTCTAAATAAACAATAATATTGTTTGTTTGTAATAGACAAGTTAGGTTGAGACGGACCTCATATATTTGATCATTATTATATTATTTTCAGTAACATTATAAACTATTATATTTTATATGTGAATATTGATTAGAAGTGAAAAAATGTCTAATGGTACCTATATTATCGTCGCGATGAAGTAGTAACCACGAAGTTGTAAACATGTTACCTAAATTATCATTGTGTATACCTACTATATATATGATATATAAATAATAATATAGTATGTAAAAGTTAAAATCCTCACGAATGATATTTTTTCATTTTTGAATTACAACAAAATATATAATCGTAGACTGGCAATAGTGACGAGCGGCAACGGGTACGCCATCATCAAGGACCTATGCCGGCTGTTCGACGGCGACGTTTACCTGACGGCCCGGGTCGTCGGTAGGGGCCGGGCGGCGGTGGACCGACTGAACGCACTAGGCCTGAAGCCCAATTTCCATCAGTCGGACGTGACCGACGCCGGTATAGCGTGGCCGTTTTGGTCAACAACGCGGCAATCTCCATGAAGACCAGTACGTTCCTAGTACGAGCAGGCCGAGGAGACGATACGCGTCAACTACTTTGCGGTCCGGTCAGTGTGCGACGCGCTGTTCCCGCTGCTCAGGACCGGTGCTCGCGTTGTCAACTTTGTCCAGTACCGCGGGTCGCCTGTCCGTGATCCCCGGCGGAGAGCTATAGCGGAAGCTGCCGTCGTCGCTGTTGACCGTCGACGAGCTGGACGCGCCGATGCGCCGGTTCGTGGACAGCGCCAAAGCCGGCGACCACGCGCAGGCCGTATGGCCGTCGTACGTGTACGCCGTGTCCAAAGTGGCCGTCAGCGTGCTTACGTTCGTACAGCAGAGGGCGTTCGACGCGGACCCCAGGGCCGAAATCGTCGTCAACTGTGTCCACCCCGGTTACGTGGACATGGACATGACCGGTCACAAGGGACCGCTGACCATCGAATAGGGCGCCGAAGCTCCGGTGTACCTGTCCCTGTTGCCGCCGGGTGAACGCTAAGTCAAGGGTCGCTATATACGCGTGGAACGACAAGACCGTTAAAGACTGGTGCGAATTTTGAGACGGTGCTTTTATGGTGCCCGGCCACGAGTGCTATTCGCCAATGTTCACGTGTACAAAATACTTTGAATCCAACTACACGCGTTTATGCTCTATTCGTACACACATTCCGTAATTATCAGTAAAAAAAAAAAAAAATTATTAGTTTTTACAAAAAGTAGGTATTTGTTATTTATTATTTATGAATGTTATAAAATGTTATATCACACACTTCACTTATTACCTACCAATAAACGTTATCTTATTCCCCATTTGAATATTACTTATATAAAAAATGCTTTGTATAAATAATAATATTTCTTTTGAAATTGCTTCTTATCTAATACAATGTTACATCAACAAAATGATAACAAAATAATGGTGCATATAATATTTATAGGTATCAGGTTAGATTATATAACAATATTATTATTAGGATATTATTAATGTGGCATTAGATAATGAAAAAAAAAATATATATATTATAAAAAAAATAGTAGGTAAGTAACTAGTTATAAATACTAGTAACTAATAACTATTAGGACAAGTAGGTAGGTTACCAATTTGGTTTTGGTGTACAGTAAGATGTGTTAAATTCGAATGTAATGAAAAATTATTTAATATTGTATACGAAAAACTACTTATTTGATCGAAAACGCTCTGTCAGTCTATAATCTATTTATTAATAAATATATGCTATGGATTTGTTAAATATTAAATTCATATTGCTGTCAGCAATAATAATTTATTTTACCACCTACTATAGTTAGTAATAATATAGTAATTTGAATTATTAATTTTTGATGATAACAACAAATTAATTATATTATTAACTAATTATTTTAATAGTATCTTTGTTTCACATATCCAATATCTATCATGTATAATGTATATGGTGTGCGAAGCCGACTGGCCAGTTTTGAGGGACTATAAAAAATGAACGGTAAAACTTAGAGAAAACAGTTTTTAGGAAACTAGTAGAAAATATCATTTTAGATTCTGAACGAAGTGATGAATTATGAATGTATTGATTTTACAATGATGTGTGTTTTTTTTTTGTGTCTGTGTACAGCATAACTAGTCGAAATAATGCTCCAATTTCAAACTTTAAAGGTGGTTTCCGATGTGAAAGTGAATATCTTTGGTGCATTATAGAGGTCAAAAGTTCACATTTTCCAACAGTTTTCAAAAAAATCGAGAAAAACAAAAAAAAAATGATGGAAAAACAGGAATTTTTATGCAAAACCAGTTTTGACCAAATTAATTTTTTTTTTATGGTTGTAATTCAAAAACTAATCACTGTAAATACTTGAAATTTTAATGTCAGTGTTATCTATGTATAGTTAAATTTTCAAAAATTTTTGGCTTTTTTTGAGTTATTTATAGACCACTAAAATTTTCATAGATTTTTTTGAGAAATTTTTTTTTAAAGTGTCGATAAAAACTTTTTGGATGACCAAAAAGTTTTGAAAATTTAATACAAGGTTCCTTATGAGTTGTTTTTATTTTAGCTAAAAAAAATTAAAAATCGTTAGTCACAATTTTTTTTTATTAGCATTTGAAGTTCAAATATTGACAAAAATTCGTCAAAAGCATGAATATTTGCAAATTATTTTGTAGTTGAAAATTCATAAAATTTGTTGTGTATATAACTTAGGATTAAAAATACAACACTAAGTTTTCCATAAGTTTCCTTCGAGTAGCTATAGAGAAAACTCGCAGCATCATTATAGGAAAAATTTTAAGGGCGTTTGAATTTTAAATTTTTAGGAAATAGCGTAACGATAACGATTTTAAATATTTGTTATCATTCAAAAAGTATAAGTCGTAGATACTTGATAATTTTACCAGTTATTAAGATTGGCGTTTTCTTTACGTGATTTAATTTTCAAAATATTTTGACTTTTTTTGAGCTATTTATAGACAACTGAAATTTTCAATTTTTCT
>VUJU01005620.1:0-13066 GCA_009835225.1 Aphis craccivora
ATAATAATAATAATAATAATAATGCGACATCACACAATGCGACAAACGACAATCGATGTATTATTTCCGCAGTGTCGATTATATTATGACGACGTACAACCCGGAGAACCGTATAGGTTATATAGTCGGCTAATTGGACGGGTCTTCTTCGCCCCGGTGCGATTTATGATAATCGAAATCCTCCGTATACTTTATGCTATACGCGACCGACCTGTCGCATAAATATATGCGACGTGCATTATTATTGTTATATACGTACGGTTTTCCCCACGAGGATATTATAATGACCGTCGATGCGCGGTCGTTGTCACCAGATCAAGAAACGATCGGAAATTCGGAAATGATTATGATGGTTTCCGATTTCGTTTTTTATTTTCTGCGACTACTGTACTAATATAACGATGTATAAAATAGTCTCGATTTTGAATTCGTCGCGGAAGTTTGAAACGTGAACGAGTAAGTATTAATAGTCTTATTACTATTATTATTTTTTATTACATTAGACTTTTCAGTTCGTTATGCAGTTGAGTCGACGGTATATGCGTCATGTGACAACCGTGCAAAATATATAATATATATCACAAACATGTTTATTTTACGGAATAAAATGATGACACCAAGGCATTATACGTAATATAGTTTAAGAGGCATATGGCAGATAATATGACCGGATGTTCTCGTATGTAGGAAGATAGTATTTATACAGACTGTGAATTGAAGGTTCATTAAAATAATCATTTTATAGATCTATCGTTCTCCCTCGAAATAACTTCTTCATTTTTTTTTTTATCCATATGTGCAAATTTATTTTGTCATTACAGTGAAATTAATAACAAAAATGCACAGATTTTTGAAACGTGGTCAAAAATGTTTCCCATCAATAAGATAAATGTATAAAATACTTTTAAGAAAGTTTAAAATAAAAGTAAACTAGACCGATACAACGATAATAATAGTTATTATGATGTATTTTGAATTGAATAAACTGTGTACGTCGATGAGATATGTTTTTATTAAAACAAATCTTATTTCTCACAGTTGAAATGGATTAGTCGAGACCATTCAGTGATCGATGTGAAACTAAAAATACAATTATAATAGTATCAGGATCAGATGTCTGGATTTTTTTCCAGTAACATGATACTTATAATATTATACAATATAGATACTATTGCTTATTTACGGAATATCATAAACCAAACAAGTAATAGCGGGTGGGCGTATATACAAAAAACTGTAAGCCGTAAAAATATATTGATATCCTTAAGCCATCAAAATATCAAATAACTTTATGGATTCAATAATAAATATAATAACCGTGTATACCTGCTACTATGTATAATACCAAAAATATTTTGCAGCGATTGACAGACAAACGTAACGTAGTGGCAAAACACCGATCCAAGTCAAAACAGAATCGCTCGGGAATGGGTACATGACGTACTTACGTCGTCGTGGTATCGCAGAGAACGTTCATCATCGAATTTATCTATTGTCACTGTAAATTATTAAACAATTAAATTATATAGTATTATGATAATTTTGGACTAAAATATTATATTATTTTGTTGACGGTTGGCTTTCACAGCTGGTGGTCATTTTTACCACGAGGTGTCGTCGATGAAATCTGATAATTCAAATTTATCTCCAACCCCTCGCATATATTATAACGTTACCTAATCAGGATCTATAAAATATTACTATAATACCGATTGCACGGCGTGTAAGATTTGAAAAAAAATCTATCAACTTAACCTTGGTTAACAAAGAATATTGTTTTAATAATAACATTAAAATGTTAACGAACGAATGTTCGTGTTTATTTTTTCGCTTTCCTCGATCATTTAAAAAATGTCTACTTTTGACCAACCAAAGTAAAAAGTAGAGATAATTTGTTACCAGAAACCTCCCTAGAAGTTGATGATTGGGTCATTTTTCTACTCGACGAAGTGTTTTCAGAAATATAAAATAAAAATAAAAAGACACATCATTGTCAAATCAATACATCCATCGCTCCGCTCAGAATCTAAAACGTGAAGAATTCATTTTTATATACATTTTCAACTAAAAAAAGTTATGGATGCGTTATCTTTACTAAAATTACTGCTCACTCCCCCTCCCCCCAAAAAAAAAAAATAACCTGCACAACGTGTGAGTGTTAATAATTAACAGTATTCAACTATCAAATGACAGGTAGTAAGTTATATATTATAAACCTAACCCATTATATGTATATTACGATAATTCGGTTGGTATTTAATCAATTATTTATTATAGATATACCAGTAATGAATGTTGTGTTAAATAAATATTTCTCTGTCACATCATTTTTAAATTGTTTTTTTAAATAGTTGAACGGGGAAACAACTGAAATTGTGAACAAATACGATCAATATATTATTTTCCGTAGAATAATATTGCACGATCGAGTACAAACTAAAAAACAACAATTTTAGTTTTTTTTATAGTTATTTGAAATGTTATTATATTCCTGTTAATATTGTACGCGACAAATAACACTGAGGAGACAAATGCGGAAATCAATAGCCAATGAACTTTGGGGCAGGTATATATACTTATATAAAAGTGGTATATCATAAAAGTCGAAGGAAAGCCAAGGGTAATTTTTAAATTAAATATTATACGCTGTAATATTAAACGGCCTCTGGGACTTATTGGAAACACGATACTTGCATTTTGAAATGACAAATAAATAATTGGTTTTATTTATTTTTTTATCCATAACCGTTTAATCAATATCCTACCGCATATACCCAGTCGAATACATTTAACAAGGTATTGCAAATTAATAAATGTATTATTATTATTTAAAGTATTATAATGTAACGTTGTTAATCATATAATATTATTTTCGATGATTTTATCATTGCTGATAGCTAGTGATAAATTATAACGACATTTAAATAATTATGGACGTTTTAAAATATATTTGTGATCCAGTTAGTATTGCTTTATCTGGTTACTAAACAAAAATTTATTTATTATTATATTATAACTATAATATATTATGATAGGTAATATTGTTCAAAATAGTAGTTGTATATTATATATTAATTATATTATATTACGTTAATATGGTTTTAGATTAATTCGTGTGGAGAAATAATTACAATGCATATACAAGTTCCATCTATAACAATGTTCTTGGGAAGTTCTACCAATAATAAATTGATTTTTGCATATCATAGTACATATCAAACAAAATACAAACTAAACTTGTTTGAGATATTGCATTGTTGATATTTAACATTTTCTGAAACCCATATTAAGTATTTCAACAACAATTCACAAGCAAATGAGTGAAATAAATGCATGTTATACCAAATTTCTAATCACATCTGATTAAAAACCTTTTAAGAAGAAGTATACCCTCATACTAGAATCTAAGTGGAGCTCAGTATTGTTGTTATTTTGAGAAATAAATAAATAAATAAATACCTACTTATAACTATTTCAAATGATTATAGTCAGAATATTATTTTAACAAGCTTTTTCAAAAAATATATACAGTTCTAAAACAAAGCTGTGATTTATAAAAGAAGAAAAATGAATGTATAAATAATTCATATACAATCTGGTACGATAAATCGTAATTAATTCACTATTCCTTTAGCATTGTATTATTTTAGTCGATTCAAAATACATTCAATTTTATGAATTGCATTTTACTTGTTTCACTCTAATTTAACAATTGAATTTCCATGAATTTTCGTTTGAAGTTCATTATTTGTGTTCATAATATTATCATTATTTATAAGGTATAAATGGTATCTATACATGACTATTATACTTGACAAATAATACATTTAATTTATAATATTTATATGAATGCCTATAAATATTAAATACACAATAATTGTTAACGTATACCAATACATATTGTTTTAATTGTAAAGATGATTATTTCATAGAATTATGTCATTTAATAATATAATGTTGTTTTAAATAATGTATAATGTACAACCATTTTGCTGGATACAATTGACGAAAATGTTTTATAAATTTGTTTATTACTGTTAAAAGCTTTAATAATTTGATTCGGCCTTCTAAATAAACTAACTATGGCGTTATTTTTTTTTAAAATCTTTAAATTTTTTATGATTTTAATTCTTATTAACAATTGTGAACTAAAAATAGAAACGGTTATTAATATCGATAAATAATATTAATTAAAAAATAGTGTCAAATAAATAATTTTAATTGAAATGCTATAGGTATTTGGATTTAAATTCCTAGTTACCTTTGTTGTTGCAACCTCTTTAGTTAATGTTTATTATTTACAGTTAACTTTACGAAATGCTAGTACATTTAAACACAAATAAATTTTTATAATAGGTATGTGTAGCTTTTTTTTTTAAATCACTGACTCTCAAACTGAGTGCCGCGAACTAAGATAGTATTATGTCTTGAAGTATTGAAAAATACCTAAACATGTTTATGCATATAATTTTCAGCAGTTTTCAAAATTTAAAAAAAAATGTATATAACAGTGTCATAAACTTATCTCGTTTGATACAAATTTAATTTAGTAATACAATTTAAGTACCTATGTCGTATGCTTATTGTTTAATATATTTTAAATGTTGATAATTTAATATTGGTTTAAGATTATTATCGTACCTATACAATCACATATTATTATACATTAAATATTTTTAATTTAATTATTTATTTTTAAATCGATCAGAGTAAAAGTTATTGATTTTTTTTCTTAAAACAACAAATTTTTGTTCGGCTGTAACTCATATATAAACTATTAACTGCATAAAGGTGGCTCCAAGATTTTTAGAAAATACCCAACAATTCTGTGGATAATATGAGTACGAGATTCACAGATTTAAAACTGCAGAAAACGTAAGCAGCACTGAGCACTTAAACTCTTAATGTGATGAAAATCGTTCTATAAATACATTTTTTACATTAATATTTCACCAGAAAATGTTTTCTTTGACAAAATAACGATACACGCTGCAGCGAGCACGTTATCAAAACAATTTAAGTCGATATTTATTTTAGGATTCATAAACATTGGTAAAGACGTTAAAGTCGATTCGTCTATGTTTAACACATGTCGAGATTATTACTATTATATAAAATTGTTGCGTGTTATGTGTAAATGTGTTGTCACGAGGCGGCTATTTAATGTTATATACCAACAGAAGGATAAAAGTTTCGATAGTGATTATTTTGTCGTCGATGGTGTACAGTCTCCAAACACGAACTTATTTCGGATTTAATCCGAAAGTCTATTGTCGTTTATGTGACATAAATCATATTTCTGAGCAGATGTGTATAAGCTAAAAAACGATGATGAAAAAGTATCCCTCTAACCAGTATTCAAACCAGTGTCACCGCCCTATATCGTTTTAATTCATGTTTCATGATTTCATGTTTGCTCGTTACGTGGCTCGTTTAATTTTCAATTGAGTACCTCCACACTCCGGGCCTAACTACACATAAATCGGTAAACCTATAAGCTGTAGAATACGTCATACGAATATGTTCAACAAGCAGTCGTTCTATATACAACAGCTTTTCTTAACACTTTTGTTATACCTATGCTGTAAAATGCAATATTTTCCTATACGTTTTTTCTTTTTTAAAATTAAGTCTTCTGTGATATTTTCAATTTTCATAGCTAATACCAATGACCGCACTTGGATTTACGATTAAATACACTTCAGTATGACTATTATCGTGTATCCTCACTATATTTGTGATATTTACGTATATCGTAGGACACTGCCAGAATACACAGTTTACAATATTGCAATCACCTACCAATAAATAAACGGGATAATTTCTCGTTTACAATTAAGTAAACCTATATTATCTATATAAACCTATATATGTTGTTTTTACCAAAAATAAAAATAATTTAGATTAGGTAAAAATTGATTCATTAAGTATCTTTTCAGCTATTATTGATTATTGATGGTTCGAAATAAGAAGTTTTTTTTTCTGGCGATCCTTCCAGAATCAGAGTAAAGCTGTTCAACACGATTGTCGTATTTTATCGCCAACACCACTTTATACATTACGTACATCATCGATCTACTTACATTTTATCACGCGTTGCGTGCGGTCTCGCGAGAGATCGCCGGCGAACGCGATCGTTATATAAAATAATAAAGTAGTCCAATAAAAAATGATTTATGAACGTAGACACCCGCCGTTTATAATACGCCGCACACGTTTTTATTAATATATTATAATGACTATGGTGGTCGATGTTTTTTTTTTAAATTACGCTTATTTAATCCCTTGTGGATTTAGCGCACAGAGAGAAAAAAAAAGTGCTAGAATAACAACCGCTAATATGTAACATTATATAATGTTTGTGTACGGACACATGTGTCGCCGCTATTTGGGGGCACGTACGTATAATACAAAATAATATGATATCGGTATCGGGTGCGCAGTCGCGAGGGGGATGGGCCAAATGAAAACAAGAGTGCTTACGAGCGAACATAATAGGTAGTCCGTTTATTTTTCATAATTTATTACTGTACATGTGGTAGTAATTTACAACGAACATAATATAATAATATTACATATTATCATAGTTTATTTACACATATAGCAATACTTACAAGTACCGAACAAACAATAAAAACCGACCTAATCCTACGATGATAATCTATAGTACAATATAATATTATATGTATGTGTACACGCCTATATATTAATATGTTACAATAATATATTTGTGGTACGTACGAGAAACAAAAAGGATACCGGTTCGACTATGCGGCGTGATATAGTATTTATAGTTCATAAATCGAAGCTAAATCGATATTTTGACGATACAATAACGTAGGTAAAATAATATAATATATTATGGTTTAACTGCATCAAATGTTTGATGTTGTGTCTTTGGTTAAAAGCCAAAAAAAAAAAATAATAATAATAATAATAATAATAAAAAAAAGAGAGAACACTATTAAAGAACAATATAATATTATCTAACAATAATAATGAGTATAAAAATAGTAATATTTTATATTAAACTGATATAATATTGCAATATGTAATTGATGGGCATTTGCAGATCGGATATGTAATACAATCAAACGAAAAAACTGTTTCGATAATACCTTTGCTCGAATTGGCCAAAGAGTGTGTAATAATAATAATAATAATAATATAAACAATAAACATAAAAACAGATTAACAAAACAACAATAATATAAAATATACATATATTTCATTAGTTTACACGAGATGTATTGACATGTATAATTATACTGCAGAGTGATTCAGTTTATATTCTGTATTAACTTCGAAAATGATCACATCATGTCAATTGAGCTCAATCGAAAATCTTTGAGTTTTGTGAATAATGTTGGATTCTCGGTGATGGTAGGATATCGAGTGTATCTTTCTATCTTATTGAATCTCAAACTAACTCGTGATGAAGTATTTCATAAGAATTATCGTTGTCAAAACGGTTATTTTGGATTGGTATTTATCACGAGATTTTCAAAAATATCAGATACTGAAATGACTCTTTATGCTGTAAAATATCTCAACAATCGTGTTATATAGGTATCACTTTTGTATTACGCCTAAAAATATTTCGAATTCACTCACTGACATGATGTCATACTCAAAGCTTTTACGGATCCACATACCGGGTGAAACACCCTGTAATAAGATAGGTAACCTCAAGGTTCGGCTCGAAAACCAACCGATACATTTTGTAAGGGTCGGCCGTGTTTTATTACTACTTTACATGACATATACATAACATAACATATCGCTAGTGCGGTAACAACATTTTTATACATACACACAATAATACAGTATGTTTTTATGTGTGTCGATCTGTCGACTATTGCGGACACGGATCGGATCACTGCGAACGATCATTTCCGTTGTTCAAAATATACATACATTATTTATTAATATTATTATGTTATGATATTAACGAGAATAAAACGTAAAATCGCAATAGTTTACATAGGTACCTAATATACACATTATCGTATAGATTTGAAGGGAAGATGGGCGCAGTAGGGGTATACGGAAAACATAACATTAGCTATATAATACCATAACACCGCGACGACATTACGTTATAATCATACGCGAGTACACTACTTATATAATAATATATAATGCGACGTGGTGGGTGCTGAGGGTATTGCCCATCTTACCGGTAATCTCGGTATCCATAACGAATAGATACCGCGAATACACGGCTGCAGTCTGGATTTGGAGATTTCGATCGGTAAACGGTTTTGTCGAGTGACAAAAGTGCGTTCCGGACGACCATGCCACCCACTCACACAATGTCGTTTTAAATATTAGAATAAAGCAGTCGCCGCTTATTGGATTTACTTTGGGAATCGCAGTAGCAATAATTGAGTCCGTTTGTCGAAACCGAACGAAAAAAATGAAAAATAAATCTGGACGTGTACCGATAATTAGTATTCGCTGTTGTGTATTTCAAAATGATATTGTGTAAGTTGTCATATTTTATAAACATATTTATGTCGAAAACGTATATCGACGAGACTACGTGATCGTTAAAAAAATGTGCGTTAAAATCGGAAAAATGGACTAAACTCTTTTTTGGAAATTCGCTTTCGAGATGCACACATTGACCTCGCCACCAAAAAACGCGTTAACCCGCAGCAATTCCAATAGACGGCGACTGAGTATATATATATGTCGTTACTGTCGTCGCGGTGTCACGTCCGTAAGTCGTCGTCGGGGTGGTTTTACCGCGACCCTTTTGACGCCGTCATACACAATAATTATTATATAAATTTTTGAGATCTGGCCGACGCCGTCTCGCGCCGCTGTCGCTATAATTTTGTATTCGCGCGATTCACATGATAAATAAATAATATTATACACAGGAACAGGAACGGGTCCATTACGACGGCGGATGGTGACCGCCGATCGTCGAATGGTGAGCGCCCAGGTGATGGAAGTACGCTGCGGCCGCGGCGGCCGAGTAGCTCTGCGTCTGGTAGTGGTGCGCGGCCGAATAGGCGAGCGGGTGGAAGAACGGCGGACCGCCGGTGGCCGACGACCCGGCCGGGCCCGGCGGCGGCACCGTCGGGCTGTTCACGTCCAGCCCGGGGTTCTGCTTCTTCCACTTGGTCCGCCTGTTCTGGAACCATATCTTCACCTGGGTCTCGGTGAGCGACAGCGACAGCGCCAGGTTGAGCCGCTCGCACACCGACAGGTACCGCGTCGTCTTGAACTTGTTCTCCAGCGCCACCAGCTGTTCGTACGTGAACGCCGTCCGGGCGCGACGCGGTTTGCCGCTGCCTCCGTTTTTCGAACCGCCGCCACCTCCACCGCTTCCTCCGCCGCAGTGGTCGGAAGATTTGGACTTTTTCGCGCCACTGCCTCCGACGCCGCCTCCACCGCCGCCGGTCGACGAACTCCCGTCGCCGCTGACCTTGTCCCGGTCGTCGCTCATGTCGCTGCCGCAACCGTCGCCGCTCACGCTGATGTCCTCGTCGTCCTCGTCCATTATGTAGTTGCGCGAACATTCTTCGCCTGCGAACAACAAACAACGACGATTTATTATGAGTGTGTGTGTGTGTGAAATAATATTGCAATTGTATAAAAATAAATCTTAGGTTATGATGGTTACGACCGGAGGACGATATAATTTTGAAAAATTGTATTATCAATAACTATTATTGATATATTTTTTAAAATATTCATAATAATATTAACCTATAAAGATAACAACAATGAGACATTTTAGGTGAGAAGTCTCACGAGTGTGGAAAATCCTCAATATTAATATATTTAGTATATTAAACACGATTCCTTGCGATCCTTTTACGTCGTTACCATTACATTTGTTGGTTCTCACGGTTCTTATGCATTTTTAATTTAAAATACGTTTACACGAATATAATATAAATGTAAAAGAACTATAAAAGTCGAGATATGACGAGTATATTCATTGTCATATAGAATAATAGATTAATTAAAATAGATAAATCAATTATTATTATATTCATATTTTTAAGTCCTACACTTCTTTTTAATTATCTTAATTATTATGCAAAAACAGTAATTTGCCATAGTGTAATAATTATTAGAATGTTTCGGTGTTTTTTTTTTTTTTTAAATAGTATAAACGTAAATTAATAAACTTTTGACGATTTATAATGTCGCCGTCATTCAAAAAATACGATGTTTTTGTATCATTTTATCAATCTCGCGACAACTGACTGTGTGACAACGTGTATTATATTATAAGACTACGATTAATACACGAATTCACACTTTTTTTCCGTTCCGACGTGAAGGTTTAAATGTTTAATAAGACGTATTGCCAGCAGTCTTCTGGCTTTGTTTTTTCGATACATCAGGATGACGGGGTCGGTGATAAAATACAATGAAAAAAGTCATGATCTACAATAGATGTGGCCCTGACACCTGAACCGACGAAATATTCGAATCGTCTCAAGTCTATAGCTCGAGGTTTAATATTGTTTGTATTCCCTCATATAACTTGTTTTTTTTTTTTTTTGAACAATAATACTAAGTTCACACGGCGTTATGGATAGACTATTCATGTACAAGACAATTATTATATTTTCTGGTTTATTTTTCCAATTATATAATAAACGAATTTTTCCGGTCAGAGAGTACCTAGTGACAATTACGATAAACGGATCTAAATTCCGAATAAAATAGCTATTCGCGATTCGTATCCGATAATAGTAACGGTTACTAGTATTATATGCCAATTAATCGATAACTGTTGGTAATATTGTTTCGTATTTATTACCGTCCAATTATTATTAGCAGTAATTATTTTAAATCGATAAAATATATAAAATAATGTTCAGATATTTATAATAACACTGTAGCAAGTATAGCTGGGACTTGACTCTGGAAAATGCGAACAATTATAAAATGAGCTGTTACATACTATAAGACAGTGTTCCTTCTTGTGTACCTCAATTCACGGAAAAATTAGCATCGGTGTGTCTCGCTTTGTGAACTAATTGAAAAATTAAAACTGAAGTCGTCAACCACCTGTGGCTGATTGATTTTAGCATTTGATATATTATTTTAAGACACGTTTCAAGTTATTTTTTAAGCGTTCCCGATGTGTACAAATAATTTTCGAGTGTATAAGCTATACAGACTATAGTTTGTGCTCCTAAGCACAACATATGATTTACGAACGAGGATTTTATTTTTGCACTCACAACGTCGTTCGCCACAAAACACCGCTTTTTCGTGGTCCGTGTATACAAGTGTATCGTACATTATAAACATTTTTGTATGGCGTGTTTATACGAAGTCTGTCGCTTTTCCAGAGGGGTAACATTTTGTTTTCAAAGAATCGCCGCGCAACGCGTATATACTGTATTATTATTGTAACGCAGTTGTCGCCGTCGCGCGTACTAACGTTTTATAAGGGTTGTGTTTGAAAGAGACGTCGAAACGTTGTGTTCTGTCGACGACAATGACTAATTTATCGAGTTGTCTTTATTTTTTTTTTTTCATACACATTTATATATACAAATACCTATACGCAATTCCAAACGACCGATAAACTTTACGCGTTTTCGACGAAATAAGCTATGTCGTGCAGACCGTTTTTTTTTTTTTTTTTTAATGATCACCGAATAAATGGAATACTTCGCAGTGTGAAACTGTTTTTCAGTTTCTCCGTCTGATTTTTTCTTTTATGCAGAAAGTCATAAAATATTCCATTAAAAATTCAAACGACTCAACTAGATTATTATTTGTACTTACACAATCCAATTTCGTTTTCCCGGAAAACAAATGGCATTCGTTATTTGTACAAGTTAAAACGCAAACCGTACCTAGTGTAGGTATATAATAGGTAGGTACATAATAATATTTATTTTGAGAAATTAACTTTATTGCAGTGAATTGTATTCAGTATTTTACTTCCATTTTCAGTGTATAAGTCTAGAACGCTATACAGTTTGAAACTGTAAGAAGTGTCACCCGCAAATGCGATAACGAATTATAACGATTGCAGCTAAACGCCGTTCTCGCGACCGTATTATTATAAAATACAGCCAATAATAATCACACACCGTGTCTAACTGTTGAATATAATTAATTATTATTAGAGTTCTCGTTTCGTCGGTTTTATATAACGAAATCAAACATTTGTTTACCAGGCTCGTATCAATTAATAATAGTTTGGGGTGCGCTATATATTATAATAATATTACGTTTTATGTACCTACGTCATAATATTGAATTAAATACGTCGCAGAAATGTCAGACGAGTTTGCGCGTTATTCGTCGGTAGTATCTGCGTGCACAAAGGACTGTACCGAAAATATAACGACGTGACGTAACAATAATATGACAATAAATTTTATAGTGAACAGTTGTTGCGATTAAATTGATGAAAACCGAAATATTGCTGACCGAATGCGTGCACAGCGGTTAAATTAATGATATAATGCATTGGCCCGTTGCAATACCTATATAGCTTGGACACGCCGGACGCGACGAGAGATTACTGCGCAAAAACGGATCATAAATATTTATCGAAACGGTATAAATAACCGTTCTAATATCATATAGGTACTTCCCCTAATAATTATATAATAGTTCCGTGTATTTTACAGGCGTAGTTAAATACCACGTGCGGTGTTTTGCACGCGGATTTAACAACGACGCATATCCAAAGTGACGTAAAAAGACTCTGTGACGGTATGATATTAAAACCATAATACGTATTAAATAATATAACTGAGTAATACTCCTTCACTCTCACTACGCCCACTCGCCGTAATGGCAGTGCCTATATAAAATATAAACGATTATAATAATAATATATTATAATAATGACACGTCGCGGCGATACGGTCGGATGGAAACCGTCGCTAAGGTAACGTCGTCGTCTCACATAATAATGTATATACGGTATATTATATACCTTAGGGCAATCGTATCTACAGGGCGATTCACCGAGCATGCTGAGTGCTCACCCTCTTTTTTTTTTTTAATAATGCATTTTTTCAAACTCTGATTTTTAGTGCACTTAATAAGGATAATAATTATT
>VUJU01005621.1:0-13065 GCA_009835225.1 Aphis craccivora
TTATAGGAGTGTTAAATTTGAATCCAATGAATAATAATAGATATCATTGTATACGAAAAACGATTCTGAACGGAGATGATTTGTCAGCCTAGAATATAATTTCGAATGGTTGGTGAAAAGAGTGGTTTATATTTTAATGGCCTGGATATACCAAAATTCAAGTTCTTTTATATTTATTATGACCTAAACTTATGGAAAATCTCGTATTGAATTTTCAACTCTTAGATACTTATACAAAATTTTTTATGAATTACCTACAAAATAATTTGTAAACATTCATGGTTTTGACGAATTTTTGTGAATATTTGAATTCAAACGCTAATTTGTGGTAAAAATTGTGCCTATGTATTATTATAATTTTTTAATCACTATAAGACTAACTTATGAGGAACTTTGTATTAAATTTTCAAGTATTTTGATTGGGCCAAAAAAATTTTATCGACACTTAAAAAATTTTTTTTCAGAAAAATTGAAAATTTCAGTTGTCTATAAATAGCTCAAAAAAAGTCAAAATATTTAAAATTTATATCACGTAAAAAAAAAGCGAATATTAATAACTGGTAAAATTTTCAAGTATCTACGACTTATACCTTTTGAATAATAACAAATATTTAAAATCTTTTGAGGATACTCGTAAATCGTTATCTTTACGCTATTTCTTAAAAATTTAAAATTTTAACGCACTTAAAATTTTTCCTACAATGATGCTACGAGTTTTCTCTATAGCTACTCGAAGGAAAACTCATGGAAAACTTAATGTCGTATTTTTAAACCTTAGTTATAAACACAAAAAATTTTATGATTTTTCAACTTCAAAATTACTTGCAAATTTTCGCATTTTCGACAGATGTCGTAAAAATTTGAACTATAAACGCTTATAAAAAAAAATGTGACAAACGATTTTTATTTTTTTTTAGCTACAATAAGAACAACTCATAAGGAACCTTGTATTAAATTTTCAAAACTTTTTGGTCATCCAAAATTTTTTTATCGACACTTTAAAAAAATTCTCATAAAAACAAAAAATTTTTAAGGTCTATAAATAACTCAAAAAAAGTCAACATTTTTTGAAAATTTAACTGTATATAGGTAACACTGACATAAATATTTGGTGAAAATTTCAAGAAATTACAGTGATTATTTTTTGAATTACAACCATATAAAAAAATCGATTTAGTCGAAAACTGGTTTTGCATAAAATTCCCGTTTTCCCTTAATTTTTTTTTTGGTTTTTCCCGGCGCTTTTGAAAACTATTGGAAAATTTGAAAAATGACCTCCCCAATGCACCAACTAGATTCATTTTGCTATCGGGAACCATCCCCACAGTTTGAAATTGAAGAATTATTTCGACACTTTCTCGTGTACACAGACATAAAAACAAAAACACACACAACATTGTAAAATCAATACATTCATCACTTCGTTCAGAATCTAAAAAAGGTGGTCAAGTGAGTAACGCTCTGCTGTATAGTAGGTCACTAATATAATATTATAATGGATGTATACAATTTTAATCCTGCAATGATAGATATCATTGTATACGAAAAAGGATTTTGAACAGAGATGATATTATGTCAGCCTAGAATATACTTTCCAGTGGGTGGTGAAAACTACAATAAGAACAATTTTAAGAAATTTTAAAAAAATCTTACCTTTTTTTACTTCAAAAAAAAAAAGTATTTACAGTGAGATTCGTTTTACAGTTACAATTAAATAAAAAAATCGACTTATTTGGAAACTACTAGTACTTGAAATTTTTAATTTTAACCTCTATATTGCACTAAGGATATTCACTTTGCCATCGGAACCCCTCCCCTCCTCCCTAAGTTTAAAATTGAAGCATTATTTTGATGAGTTATGTTATACACAGTGACAACAAAACACATCATTGTAAAATCAATGCATTTATTACTTCATTCAGAATTGAATAATCAAAGCAAATTTAAATCTAAAATATCTATGAACAGATCAGTTTAAATATTTTTTTAAATTATACGCCATATGTAGGAAACATTGACATTAATGTTTGGTAAAAATTTCAAATAATTTCAATAACATTTGTTTGGTTTTATCCATTATTTTAAACATAATTATATTTTTATATTTTTATCGTAAAAATTAGATGAAATTGTCCAAAACCACTATCATTGAAAATCGAATACTTATCATTTATTGTGTATACACTATACATCATGCACGAACCACAGAAAAACACACATCATATTAAATCAATACATTCATCGCTCGACCAGATTTTTAAAATAACTCATTAATGTAAAATTTACTAGGTAGTTTGAATACAAAAGTTATATGAATAAAATGTATAATCTTTTTATTATATACATATTATACTGCGCATCAAATTTTGTTTCAAACAATTTATAATAAGATAATGTTATTAAAATTACCAAAAATCGGTGTTTTTTATTTAATACATAGACAAATTTATGTTCTATACAATTTGAGTGTGTTGATTTAAATATTGGGTGTGATTTCTTGTACAAAATTGGATCTAGTTAGTACTTAGGAGTTCTTAAGTAAACAATTTTCAGTACTTTTCAAAATAACTAAGAAAAAAATTTATGGGAAATGGAAATTATTACGAAAAATTAATAATCAATAAAATTGATAACTATATAGAAACTTTAAATTTTTACTAAATATTAACGTTAGCATTTCTTACATATTGTATATTTTTCTATATAGATATTTAGAATCTTTTTGAACTATTTATATGTAAGAGGAAAATTTTTAAATATAATGCTTTTAATTCCTTATTGACATAGAAAAAAAAAATAATAGTTATAAATATAACTTGTTATTAAATATTGAAAAAATATATATGTACAATCTTTCTTATAAACATTAGAAGTTTAAATTGTACACAATATTTATCAAAATCATAAAAATGTGCATACAATTTTGTAGTTAAAACTGTATAGTTATTAATTTTCAACTTACACTTGAAAATGTAATGCAAAGTTCCTCATGAATAATTTATTCAGAATCCAAAAAAAGTTAAAAATTCTTTAAATGCAATTTGTTTATATAAATGTTGGAAGTTCATAGTTGGACAAAATTACATACTTAAACAAAATGTTAATTATTTTGTTACAATTCAAAAATCTTATGAACTAGAGCTTAAATGTTTTATGTCTATTATAATATGTTTTACTGTATATAATGAAATTACATTTTCAAAATATATTCATTTATTCACACCTTTTTAAAATAAGGTGGTATTGACTAGAAAGTTAATGAAAATAATATACAACCATATATTACAACAATAATTTAAGATTAATAATACCTTACATGAAATGTTTTTGATAAAAATAAGCCAACTTACCATATTACTTTAAGTAAAATAAATAACTTTAATAGTAATATTAAAAAACATGATATGAAGTATTCTTAGTCATATTAGCAGACATTCACCACTTAGAATAATTTTTTTTGTACAATTATATATAGTTGAATTCAAATTTAACAGATATTTTAAGTTGACAGTAAAATGTAGCCAGACTTCATTTATCGCTGTGGTAAAGACAATAGAATTTCACTATGACTGTTTTAATGTGTACAAATCTTTACAGTTACATTTTACTCAACACCCAGTGCAACAGAGCAAGTACTGACTCCCCCATATATTTTCTTTTAAGGTTTTAACATGTCGACTGCCATATGATTGCCGGCAGTCATCTGTAATTCTCAAATTTTATACATTTGTGACCGTTGACGACCATAGTTCATCATTACTATAGCATCATATGACTGCCGGGGACCAAAACTGAATTTAGTTTTATATTATTAACTTTTCTATGGCACTACAATAATACACTAGAATAAGGACCGTAGCATAGCGGAAATTATTATAATTTTTTTTGATATAATACATTTTTTTCAAATATTTGGTATATACCAATTTGGAAGAAATTGTGTGACGGTCAACGTATTAAGAGAAACTATTTAGAATAGAAATATCCGAAAATGTTCATTTATGGTTAAATAATATTATCCTATTATCAGTTGGAATACAAACAGGGAAGATATCAAATTAATAATGTTTTCAACATTTTCCTGATAATGCCTTACAAACTGTATAATGCAGGACATTTTAACTATTAACAGTTTTGAATTTGAAACCAAGTATTAGTTTAGACATAATTTGAGACTTGACAGAAGGTATTTGACAGATGGTGTTTTACATTTTTTTTTTTTAAATCGACTAATATACATTTAAATTGTAGTTATTTAATAATAATATTGATTTTATATTTAGAGAGTAAAGAATGTGCTTAAATTAGATTTCTAGTTTAAAAAAAGTGCAATAGTAAATTAGTAAATATACTCAATTGATAAATTTGGTATGTATATTTTTGAATAAATAAGTTAAGTCGTTAAGAGGATGTCAGCGCAATATTTGTTTTCTCTCTCACCTAAAATTGTTATTTAATGATTTTGGGTAATCTTCGAGTAAAATTACATATTATAAAAACTGTAGAGAATAATATTTTTGAGGGTATGACGTATCATAAAAAATGTTATTCTATATATATATGTTTTTTAACGTGTGATTTGATTCTAAGATTATTCAAAAATATAAAAAAATTGATTCTCCGTAAATGTGTTTTGTCTATGATGCGCATGGGTTAGAGAGAGAGAGAGAGAAAATAAACAGTGCGCTGACTTCCTCTTAATACATTTGCATATTAAACTTTTGATTTGATACAAACATATTAAAACTAATAATTTAGATCAAACAGATTAATATTATTCATCAATACTTAAATTAACATTTTTGTGTATATTTTCTTATTCTAAAACAATTAAATACAATTAATCAAAACCAATTATAACACACATTTTTGTTATTCTCAGTACTATTAATGAGAAATTTAAATATAATTTTCTTAACATTAATGTTTGGATAATTATAATTTTGATGTATTTTATTATTTCACTGCTATTTTTTTCATTGAATGTATCATATTATAATTTGTAATTTGTACTTACCATTCATAAATTGGTTAGAATATCTATTTTGTTGTTGTTGAAAAAGCATTGATGAACCAATAGTAGGAGTGACGGTAACACAAGTAGTTGTTCCACTTGAAGTTTGATTTAGTTGGGATGAATTATCTAATAAAATAATTTAAAATCGAGTAAATAGATTGTTAAACAAGTAACAAAAATAATATTTATACAAAAAGTTCTTAGTTTCTTGAAGCATATAAAAGCTTAAGTATATTAGTAAAATGGACTTATTATGTATATACACATAAAAGAGTAATATAATTTAGAGGTTCTCAAAGTTTGAGGCGCAAACCTCCAGTGGGTCACAAAAACTTTATAGAAGGGAAGGGGGAAAGAAAATTTTAAAAATTTAACCATTGCATTGGTTGAACAGAAAACGATTTGTGAAATTTCTGTAATAATCGCGTTCTGTATTGTACATTATTTTTATGAGGAGGGCTCATGTCTGGAGTTGACCAAAAGGGGGAGCATGTCCTGAAAAGTTTGAGAATCTCTAATATAATTAAACATATAATTAAATGTGGATAGATATAGATAGAATCTACATCTATCATATCCTAATAGTTATTATGAAACATAAATATGTGAAAGATCATTTTATGCATACACATCTAAATAAGATATTAATCTCTAATATAATTATATGCGCTTTAGACTACCAATTCTCAACCGGTAGGGGGGGGGAACAAAAATTCAAAAGGTGTGAACATTTAAAAAAAAACATTTATATTTATATTTATATATATCAGGGGTGGCCAGGGAGAAGAGTCTCGCGAACCATTAAATATATTAATAAATATGGAAGAGCCAAAATGTTAAAAAAAAAAGGTCATTTTATAATATAATACATAAATTCATAAAAAAAAAAAAATGTTTTTGTAAAAATATTACGATAAGATGCGGGCAGCAAAAGTCTATGACGCGAGCCGTAGTTTGGACACCCATGATATATATGTTAGACATAATTGCATCTTATTATATTGAGGGAGCATGACATCTTAAAATAGTATGAAAGGGGGCATGTACCTCAAAAGGTTGAGAACCCTTGCTTTAGACTATTACATGAATATGACATATAATAGCTCCATTTATAATAAAACAGTATATACTTATAAATTATACCAAAATTAGATAAAACTTTCATTAATTGATGGTATTGTTACTACTTATTATTAATAAATAAATACATACAAAATATATGTAACAGTTTAGTCTTATAAAGTTATGATTGTTATTATTTAATTTGATTAAGTAAACTATATCATACCTGATTCAGAGATCGTATGTGTTTGAGCCATTGGACTATCTAAAAACAGAATTCCCTTCTGGATTAATTCATCCCGATTTGCTCGCACTGAGATCTTCCTTTCCAAATCTATTATAAAAAGAAATTAATAAATAAATGATACCAATTTATTATTATTGACTTGAAAATTAAATGCTATATACTTCTAGATGTTGTTTCAAATTTTTCCGATTTCTTTTTTCGTTTCCACTTCCATGGTTTGAAAAGTTTACCTAATGCAGAAAACTTGCTTGGTTGTTTTCGATCTAGTTGTAAAGGACTGGTACGTGTTCCTGATCCTAAGCTATTAGTTCGAAGTGCTGTACCATTTTGTTTCTTGGCTAAAAATGTATTAAAATGTATAATAAAATAGGTAATACAAGAAATCATATAATAAAATAAATTGTATTACAGTCATTATTTTCTCATTGTTGTGCAATTAAATTATAAAATTACAAAGTACAGAATTATAAATACAGTTTAAATGTATTTATTAGTTAATAAATTAGGTACCTAATAAATTACTTTATAGTTTAAAAAATAATAAACAAATATAATACTAATATAAGTTGTAAATATTTTATAGACATTTTAACATTTAATTTTATCTAATTATAAAGAACCTTGGTATGTTTAAAAATAAGATATTTAAATCAGTGGCGTATATCACATAAGTTCAACACAAATATTTTTTATCATTGACAAAAAAACAGTATTCAAAAAGGCTCCCTAGACTCAGGATCCTAAAGCAGTCTCATTTCTGTATTTATACCACTGATTTATTTGTCATATTAGAAATAAAAAAAAATCTACAAGGTGTCCCGTGAGGATTTACCCATTGCGATATCTCCTGAAATAATGAATATATCATAATTCTGATTTTTTTAATAAGACTCACAGGGACAAGAACAAATATTTTATTTTTTAATTTATTTTAATGTATTGGTAAAAAAATTAAAAAACAAATTTTTCTATTTCATTATTTTAAAAAAAATCCAAGATAGCCATTTTGTAAAGTTAATTTTTTTGAAAATATTGACGTTTCAACATTTTGATTTTATTAATCTCCTGAATTTTAATATTTTTTTCTAGTTTCTAGAAAAATGAATTGCCGTACAAGCACGCGAGTCACGGGACACATACAGGTTATCTATATTTGTTACCACTAATCACTATGCCACTATCATGGTATTAAATAACTCGCTGTTTTTCTAGAAACTAGAAAAACGTATTAAAAATCAGGATATTAATGAAATCAAAATGTTGAAACATCAATATTTTCAAAAAAATTAACTCTATAAAATGGCTATCTTCAATTTTTTTGAAAATAATTAAATAAAAAAATATATTTTTTAACTTTTTACCAAAACATTAAAATAAATTAAAACATAAAATATTTGTTGTTCTTGTCCCCTGTGAGTCTTATTAAAAAATCAGAATTATGATACATCCATTATTTCAGGAGATATTGCAATAGGTAAATCCTCGCGGGACACCTTGTATAGTATCCATAAAATGATTTAGGTAGGTACCTACCTCATAGGTATAAATTAAAAATTTAAATACAAAATAATATTAATGAAAGTAGTATATATATAATATATTGAATAATACTAAAATTATACCGATTTGTATAGATTTTTTTTTTAGGAATATTACTAATTTAAAAGGAGATAATTATTTATAATATTATGTAGGATTATGTATAATGTATAAATTAACTTAATTTTTATCATAATAAATATCTAAAACTTCAATAACATTATAAAAAGCATATAACTAGTATAATAGAATACCTATCTATCTGTGTCCTATACCTTATTTTAAAATGCAATGCCTTACAAGATCATATAACATAACAATAGAATGACCAAATTGTTTTTTTTTCACAGTAATTTACCGTTACAATAGTGTAAGAAAAAAAATATCTAAAGATATTTGGGGAATGTGTATGGTGATGTGTATATAGGTAATATCAACCTAACTATAGGTTAGTTAATAGTTAAGTATAGGTCATCAACATTAAAATAAAATAATTTTCATAAAGTACCAATTATTAATTAATAGAAATAAACACTAAATACCTATGTAAAAATAATTAACTATTAACCTATTACTATGAAACTAATATTATTTAAAATCATATTATATAATTAATATTGATGCATTAAACTACCTATCAGTCACTTAAAATATTTTTTTAACCTAACAGTTCTGCAGTATAAAAACAATATATTTACAATAATAAACAATAATATACACTTTTATAACTATACACATAATATTTGTATTATTATTAAAATAATAATTATAAACTAAACTATTTAATAAAAAAAAATACACTAAATGCGGGACTAAATATGAATATTTAGGCCTAAGGGAAATTTAAGGCGAGGAATGCAACAAACAAAACTATTAGTAAAATTAAATTATCTTATACATACTTAATATAGGTACTAATAACTTTTACCTAGATTGGATAAAATTAAACTTAAATATTTTTCTAGATAACTTAGAAATAAAGATTAGCTAGATATAATGAATTTTTTTTTTTAAATCTCAACTAAAAATAATTTTCAATAATACACTAACTTACATATTATAAATCATAATTAAATGCAAATAATATATATTACCTATGCTTTTTAAATCTTTTAAATAATACAATTAACAACCTAACCCTGGCCTAGCTGACTCAAACACAAAATTGGCATATCCAACATTTAAAGAACTTTTACATTTAAGGTTATTGTCTATTTTAAATTGTACACTTAACAATATACAAAAGTACTATAAACTATGTTTAAGCGATTTTAAACGTTTAAAGAAGCTACAAAAAGTTATATAAATCATCTCGTAGATCATAGAGATTACAACTACAAGATAAGTAAGAGGTAATACTATTTATAACCTATGCTTAACTTTTAAAATATGCAAGAATTAAAAGATAAAGCCGTATAGTTTTAATAAAATTATGTTTAATAGTTAATAATCATATTTTACAATAATGTAAATTTTGAAAGTAGGTATGAGTCATTCTTAATATTGTCATTGTAATATAATACATATTAAAATTTAAATATAATACCTAACACTTTAGTGGGTATTTAAAAAATATAAATTTTATGTTACATAACTTTTCATAACTATTTTTTTATTGAAACAGTCAAACAGAATCAAAATAAAAATATATTTATTAAGAGTTAAAAATTATTCTTTTTTTAAGTGGATAGAATTGTGAAAACATTTACTCTTCACCGTAAATAAATAAATTGATGTCAATTTGTTGACCATGAATTAATCATTCAATGAAGCTTATAACATAAGCATCAATATTATAATTTAAATATTTATTAGTCTCAAAATGTATTCCCTGATAAGATAAATATTATATAAGGTATAATTTAAATTGCAATTCTGTCGAAAAAAAAAATTTACAAGAACTTAAAAACTCAAATAAAATTGTACCTATATAAATACATGAAATCTAAATAAATATATATAATTAATACCTAGTTATTTTTTATACTTATTTATATTAGTATAGGATAAATATTTGTTTTTAAACAGGCAATTAAATGGATAAAATGTGTAGTTTTAGTTTTCTTGTAAACTATTGAATATATACTTGTTAATTTGACCGATTAGGTACAAAATAATGTAGTTAATTAGTTATTTAATTTGTTTGTTCTTTAATGAATAGGTACATAACATGAAAGAGATCTGTATATTTGAATAAAATCTTAAGTTTACAGATATCAATAAAATATGCAATTTATTAAGTAGCTAACTAAATTAAAGATACAGTTTACTGATAAACATATACACAATGTTTTAAAGAAAATATCTAAATTTTATAAGCAGCCATTAAAAATTTGCTTACCAATAATAAACTTTCCAGTAGTTGGTGACGTAGGGGTAGTAGCTGTACCACTAGTATGCAAGAAATCCGTTAATGACAAGGAAGACGCAATTATTTGTCTTTTCTCCTCAAAATTTAAATAGTCCATACTATTACTCCTAGGTTGTTGCTGTAGTTGTTGATGGTCTTGCAAATTGTTCTGCTGGCCATTAGAATCGATCTTGTCTGATGCGGGTGGAAGTGGTTTTTCACCATTTGCGGGTAGACACCCGCTGGACAAACGTACCGACATATTATCACTTTATTGACACATACTAACTAAAATTCACAACCTCACTAATATTTGTATTACAAATTACATCGGTCTAAGAACAGAAACAAAACAAATACATATAACACAACTAGGTACCTTTGGTAGGTAAAAAATAGAAAGAGAAATATATCATATAATTAATACTATTTAACGAATTAACAAATCACTCGGGAAGCACTTTTATTGAGGGTTTAAGGTGGACCTGGCGAACGAGTCCGCCTAATAGATCAGGATGGCACCAAGTTCCATTGGCGTTCTCCGACACTGACATGCACGGCGGCCAGTATTTGATGTCTGGCAATGCCGTTTTTGGTTCTCGTGGGCATCATAGACGTAAGGTGACCGACGACATTCAATTAACGGAAAATGAAATAATATGATAAATGTACGTACGCCGATCGGAATTCGGGGACGCTCGAACGACCGTTGCGCGCGCGCGTCCAGACGAGTGTTGCTGTCACGGAAAACCACCGCGGTTTGGCACACGGAAACACTAATCGGACTAATTTAATTTATTTATTACTATTACTATTATTATTATTATTATTATTATTATTGTTGTTGTGCGGCGGCGGAAAATCAACGGGTTGATTGGTGGGAGGGGAGGTGTATTGGAATTTCGGAATTTTCCATAGATAAAGAGATTAAAACGATTGCTGAGAGAGGTTCGTTGTGGACGAGAGGTGGGAGTGAAAATAAAAGGTGGGTACACAGTGCTGACGTTTGCACGAAATCTCCAAACGTTTTTTTATCGTCGGTATAATATTCTGCATTCGTTCCGGTGCGTGCCCAGGCCAGATTGAACTATTTTTATTCTGTCCTATTCCTTTTTTTATTATTCCGCAATTCCGCTAATACTACTACAAGACTAGACCGCAAATGAATAATGTTAATCCCTTATAAGCATTACGCCTAGCCTAGCCATATCATAATAATTAATAATTATGATGTATTAATTGTGAAAAATTAGGACTAATAAGATTTATCCGTGTAGTTTTTATCAGAATAATTTTTTCGCAAATTCTCAAAGGCACTTTACCTATTCTCAGACTGTGAACCTAACTGTTATAAGATCAATATTATCTTGTATTAGATATGAACAACAGGACATTTGTAAATAAAATGTCATCATAAACATTATAACAATTTACAGTTTCATAGTAACTCATTTGACCCGTGTAAAAAAAATAATATCTACCTACATAACTAACGTTGTACTTGTACTCTACAAATAAAATTCATTGGAGCCTAACCAAATATTATAATATAGTCATTTACCTTAGAGCATAGATTCTTATTATATGTATTTTCCGAGTTTCCGCTTATCAGGTAACTTTTTAGTAGTAGGCATTTGTCATTTTTAATTCCGTTTTAGAATTTGAACAATGAGAAATGTAACTGATATGAATGTATTAATTTTATAATACATATGTTTTTTTGTGTTATCACCTTTTAAAATAAGTAATAAAATATAAAATTGCTTATATTTTCTTTATTAACTTTGATATATTTTCTAGTTGGAAATATAATCTGTTCGGCCTAGGAGGTCAAAAGTAAAAATTCCTAGTACCTACTTGTTTTTAATAATTATTAAAAGCAGAAATATCAAATAGGACTTGGAAATTCTTACGGAATACCTTTTTTAAAAAATAAAATAAAGTTTTAGAAATAATAGTTTACTATATTTATTTAGTTAATAGATAATAGATAGAAATTGATTAGAATTTAGAAAAATACAAATGATTTTATAACATTAAAGCAGAAACGTTACTATAAACTCTTATTAAAAAAAAAAATATAAAGAATTACAAATTAAGTTGATCAATAATTAACTCACTTCATTAATTGGACTAATAATAAGAATAATTTTTAAATAAATGTTAATAATTATTATGCTTCATTGTAAAGGATAATTTTAAAAACTACTATGAGCAAAATTAGAGTACTTATGTGTGTTTAAAAAATATTAAATGTTTTCATGTTTATACAGGAGAAACTCAACCATCACTTACTGTTATCTATCATTCATAAATATATGTTTAAATACAAGTGACCATCTTAAATTACTATTTTTGATGGTTGAAAAATCAAAAAACCATGTGGCATGTGCATTTAAATTTTTAAAAACTTAAATAATATGACAAATTTACTGTAAACTATTTAAACATAAAAGTACTTGGATAAATAATTTTTTTGATTAGTTTCCCAAGTATATAACTATTAACTAAACAGTAAGACTGCGGTTTATGGAATTATTAGAGCTTATTATTGAATATCGATTGTAGCTTATAATAAAATAAATATTTTTATGATAAATCTACATACATTTATTACAAAATGTCTGTTAACTATCATAGTCTCAGTCCCAACATTGATTGGTAATTAACAGTGCCGGCCCAAGATAATATGGCGCCCCAGGCAAATTTTTATAGGCGCCCTTAAAAATATAAAAATTTAATATTATAGAAAAATGTAATTATTACACACAGTTACCTATTATTTTAAATTTTTTTTACTAAAACATTTTAAAATTTTTTTGAGAATCTACAAATTCGCTTGCGGCGTCC